>JBBPKM010000625.1:0-13071 GCA_038089255.1 Austroboletus rostrupii | reverse complement strand
ACAGGTCTTGCTCTCTCGATATGAATATGTGGTCTCGGAGAAGGATGTTGTCCCCGACCTCACAGATACCCTCCGTTTGTGTGCCACATGCAGTCAGTGGTGCGCAAAGTAAGTCGGACTCTCGACCCTTCACACTGAGATCTTATTGACTCCGTTAATTAAGCCCCGATACGGTTGGATGTGATAGGTGCAAGAAGTTCTTCCACATGAGCTGCGTGCAGCCACCCCTCCTCGCTAAACCATCGCGTGGCTACGGGTGGACGTGTGCGCCGTGCTCGAAACGCCACGAAGAAGAAGTGGACAGTCATGAAGTCCGACATCCCACGCCGGTCACGAAGCCCAAATCGAATGCACCTGCACCTCGTGGACGTGGACGGCCGCGAAAGGACCGCAGCCTAGCCGAGAAAGAGGAGAATATTGACATCAAATATTTTAAGATGTGGCCCTTCCGATATTTCGGGTGAGTATTTATTTCTGGGATTTCCGATCCCCCTAAGCCATAGGTTTTGGCAACTCGCATGCCGGCAATAACGGAAAGTCAATACACTGTTGCGGAAGACACGCTTGGTAGGTGTGAAAGTTGCTATTAATGGTAAAAGTTATATATGGATCGTAGATCCCGACGACCTCATTTTCCCTCGTGCCGCGACCCGAGTCGGCCCGAAGTACCAAGCCCTGATTCCGTCTCTGAGCGTCGTCGTCCCTGCACCCACCAGTGACGACGCCCTCCCTGACCAAAGAGGTGGCGACAACACCGTGGAGGTTCTCAGTATCGTCAACAACTTATCGGACGAAGAAGGTGCGCATTTTTTTGCAATTAGGTAATCCCGACTCACACACTATCAGTCGCAGAACGTAAGTAACTTGGTACTTTTTATACCACTCCCTCTCCATTGATTACTCCGACGCCAAGTCGAAGAATGGAAGTCTGCTTTGACAAGGAAGACTGAGGATCTCAGCAGCGTGGACTGGTTGACCGAGGCGCTGCGCCGCTTCTCGCAGGCGTATTTGATGAACAGGGGGTGGTCTACCGTGGACATGAGTGTTCTCGCTCGCTCTGAAAAGGTATCGAATGCTTCATTCTCACGCTCACTTCATCTCTCATGTACTGCTTCTTTGTAGTGGAAGAAGGGGGAAACTAGATATCCTGACAGAGAATGGATGGCCGAAGAGGTTGCCGCCTTTGAGGATGGAATTCTTCTTCATGGTCCAGAGCTTCGAGCGGTACGTGATGAAGTAGGCACGCGCGCGTTGCCAGAGGTCGTCCGGTTTTACGGGCATTGGAAAAAGTACGTTTCAAAAATTAAGGTGTCGCTCTCTTTTTATGGTTGATATTAGTTCCAAGCTGAAAGACGAGCATATACGCGCTCGCGAGCTTGCTGCAGTTGTCAGAGACGATGGGGAAGTGGAGCGGATAGTAGACGTGCCCATGTCCGATGATGAAGGATCCATCGTCCGCGAGTCTGCAAGGGCAAGCCCCAGCTGTGGCGCCTGTCGGACTCGGGAATCTGACACATGGTGGCGTGCTCCCAAGGGTCTTACTACTGATATCCTCTGTGACACATGCGGGACGAACTGGAGAAAATATGCGGACCTTAACGTTCGACCTGTTCGTGAGGAGGTCTTAATATCGGGGAGGAAACTCACAGAGAAACGCGAAGGCACGCCACTGAGTGCCCCAAGTGCGAAGCGGCTCAAGGTATAATTCGTTCGTGAGCGAAGTTTCCGTAGGATTGATTTTTTCTTCAACCCTGACAGACCTCCATAATGACCAATGGCTCTTCTCCACCCGTCACACCGGCCGCACCTCAATTGCGTTGCCTAGCGTGTCAAAAGAATGGGCCCATTGGTCGAGTCCTGAAGTGTAACAAATGTCATTTCCGAGTTCATGCCGGTAATACAGGAGTTCTAGCGGGTAAAAAATTATGCTCATTGGTCTGCAAAGGTGCATGTGGTGTGTCTGTGGACAAGCACGCCGTGGAATCATGGCTATGTGATTTGTGCGATAACGAGAAAACACAAGAAGCAGCATCGGTGGGCGTTTTCTTTTTATTTCTCTTACGGGCATTTTATACAGGGTTCTCAGAATACCGATTGCGTCCTTTGTCCGCGCAAGAAATCAAAGATATCGGTCAAGAACGCGGATTCGTTTCTGCGTGCTGCAAAGCCCACAGAAGGCCAGGCTTGGGTCCATGTCCTGTGTGCCGTGTTCTCTCCCGAGGTCACATTTTCAGATGTCGCCAACCTACGCCTGGTGGAAGGTATCAGTACTATCCCTCGCTCTCGTTGGTCTACAGTACGTAGCCTACCCTCTGAGCGTTGGGCGTGCTTGTTCTTACATGCTACAGCGATGTACCTTGTGTGGCGAATCAGGTGGCGCAGTCATTCGATGCAGCGATTGTATTCGAGAGTATCATATTTCTTGCGCTTGGGAGAATGGCCACCGCTTCGGTTTTGACATATTGCCTGTACGGATTTCCCCTCTTTTTCCATGCTCGCTTGACTGTTTCTTCTCCAGGTGCGGAATCACCGTCGTGATGCCGTCGCGACGACGTTCCAAGGCGAGACAGGTAACATGGTCCCCTTCGTCTGCTGCCAAGAGCACGACACGAGCAAACGCGTGTTGTTCGACATGTGCGAAACAGACGAGACTGGCGAGGTGATGTCCCTGAACGGCTTCTTGTTATCTTGACACGCTGACTTCACACTTTTTTTTTTCTTTTTCCCCTCCTTAACCGTTTGGGCCGTTACCCTCGTTTTCCCGTCCGCATTTGAACAGACCGCGCTCCAAGCATATTGCCGTACGTATAAGCGCGCGCCGGTTTCCCAGGCCCATGCGCTCCTCCGCAAGGCCCGTCGCCTCGATGCGCTCCTCCACCCACACCATCTCGACTCACTCGAGAGCCCTGCTGAGCCAGATCACCAGTGTGATTTGTGCGCGACGCGGTACTCACCGTGCTTCTACCGAAGTAGGTACTACCCGGATCGATGGCACTGCCACAAGTGTCATTGGTCATTGCAAGGCAAGCCGAATGGGGATGACGCCAAATCGGCCGTCGAGGAGTGGTCACAGGAGTTAATGGCGCCGCGGGCATCGCGGGCGATGCAAGAGTGAAGGATTATATGTTGGTCTGTGTGTTCGTATTTGTGCTCATAATCCGCTGGGGTTCGTCGTTGTGTACTTATTGCCAGGTGTCGGTGATGACGTCTTCCTTTTTCATTGTTTCGTTTTCTTGTCAGTTTTCATTTTATTGATGCCACTATTATGGTCACATGCGTACATTTCCTTGTAGAAAATAAGTTCATCAGAAAGAAAGAATGGACAGGAAAGGACAGAAAGCGAAAGAGTTAGAGAGCGAGTGGTAACCAATGTTAGATGCAGCACAATACAAACATCAATTTGGCAAGGATAGTAATGTGAAATGAACAGGAGAAATCATAAACATCCAAATAAAAGCAGGGGCAACTTAAATATCCATGAACAAGAGTGAGGAACAAACGTCGAGCCAAATTGTTTTCACGTCTTGGTTCGTTTATAGTACAGTACATATGCCGGCCGACCCTGTGGAAACGGTTCAGGACGTGGCTGACACAGGGAAGACATCGGAGTGACGCACCACAACCTCCCTGCCGTCAACCGTGGTGACCCGACTGTCATCGCAATAAAGCCACCCAGGTCGCGATGCAATGAATGCCGTGTCTAATATATCCACATGAGCCAAACCAAATAACACATACTCATGAGACACTTACAATGACCGTTGCTCAGGCTACCAAAGTGGTTCGTGACGCCATACAGATCGTATCTATATGGCGGCACCTGTACGCGAGCATCATTCGCTACACTTGATATCGGTTTCTCAGCGTTTTTGCGCATGTCTGGCGGGAGTGGTGGTGGCATGTAATTGGTGAGATCAAGGCCTTTGAGAGGAAAATCCACAACCGTTTCAATCTTGTCCGTAAAGGGGCCCTTGACAGAAAAACGTTTCAAGTGGATCAACAAGACAGGAGGCAATCGCGAGAGCGAAAGAATCTTTGAGGCACTGCGCAGCATTTTGCATTTCGGACAATGCCTGAAATAGGTTAAGAAAGGTAAAATCACTTCAGCATACTCGAGTAATGCGCTCACCATGCTTCTGACTTCTCCAGTACCTCCTCTTTGACAAAAGTATCCAAACACGAGTATAAGGAAACTTTTAATGGACCCTTGATGGAGGGTATTGGCAAGGACAAATACATGAACGAATTGTAGGTCGTCGAAGTCTAATTATAAAATTCGTTAGCAACAATAAATCTGCAAGTTCAAGGTATGATCATCACTAACATGATGGCAAGTCAGACATTCCATCCTATTTCTGAACTGTCCTTGGAAATAGTCTACGATCAGACTGTCGTTTCGCATCCTATATACACCCCACTCTTGCTCGCTTGCGATCTGCTGAGGCAACCTCTCGAGCTCGGCCTCGCGTTCGGGAGATGATTCGTGGTTCGGTTTTGTGAGCACACGATTAAGGTCTTCGTGAAGACCATCCAAGAGGAACGTCAAAAACTCTTGCGAGTCGTGCTGATCAGAACCACCGAACTGCGGCGCGTGGTTACAAATTGATTTCTATGCGGATTAGCCATCTAGGTGCCGGATTAGTCTGGAAAAACTGTACGTACTCGGAACCCCAAGGGGTTCAGGTGGGGTAGCTCCGAATGTGACATGTCGTAGAGCATACTTGCAAACGCACCCACCAAGCTTCCCTTAGTTCCTAGTGGATTCACCATGTTCACCGCATTTTTCCATCGCCCATCTTCGACAGAGTCAGTAAATTTGCTAAGTCCGACTTTTAGCATGTGGGTCATACCTGTGAAGAATCTTGCGAAGGGTACCGTGGCCCCCAGACACTGGATCGTCGCATTCATGTAACACGTGTTACCTAGATTCTTCAACCCAGCAGTGTTGAATTGCATATCAGCCCAATAGACAACTGGATAGTCAGACTGAATAGTCGGGGGTCTGGGGGCTGCTCTAGATGTCGGTGGTAGAGAGGTATATGATGACGAGTGTAAGAGGTGAGGCCGTGAATTCTGACGCTCAGACACGGGGGCTGCTACAGGTGGAGGTGGTCGGATAACATGGAGATCAGGGTAATCGATGGACGCTGGACGAGGCATGAACCCGGGGCTGACAGGACCATTCATGTATTCACTTCGTCGCCTTGCAAGGTTGATAGATGCTTGAGGAGGTAAAGACACAGGAATGTATGACGAAGGGGTTGGAGAGAAGGACGAATTTGCCACAAGAGGTGATGCTGGAGTGATCGAAGGGTATGTGATAGTTGCCGAGTTGGCTGTACTACTATTGAAAGAGTACATTGACACCCTGTGTGATTGTGATATCTGTGTCGAAATAGTAAAAGTGGAGCTACAAGAAATAGTGGTACACCTCACGCTTTCCGATTGACTATGAGAATGTGATATAGATGATGGGGGTTCGGATATCGCTTGTCGACGAACTACAGTTGCGGGACCATCCAAAGTCGGTTCTTCGGGTATCTTTCCCGAGGGTCTTTCATTATTATCAAATATGAAAATCTTTTAAATAAGCGAACGCTGGGGACATACGAAGGGGACAGCTCCAGAAGCCGCTTTTCCGTCGACACACCATTCATGTGCGATGAACCCGGAGATGACCGATTGCGTGGCGTGTCAGGAATCAACGTGGAAGGTAGAATTGCACCCGAGGTACTGCTGATGCCATGCTCGAGAATACTGTTTGGTGAGGCTCTCTCTCCTGCAGGAACACCATGGACAACTTCCTCCATGAAGATTTGTTTCCATGCCTGAAGGCCTCCAACAAGTAACATCGGTGGATGACGCAGGAACTTCCTGTGTCTGCCATCGAACACCGCCCGGACAAAAGCCGATAGTGGACCATGAGCCTCATGTGCCTCTGAAGAATTATTGTAAAAAACCACGAGGTCAAACTTGTCACGGTTCTGAAAAAGTACCCATTCTTCACGTGGTGCGACAACAAGGGAATCTTCAAGGCTGGCAGCCGTCGCACTGCGCCTATCGTTAGTATAGGTTATGCCAGCGTATTGCTTCCCAAATACCTTGGGCGTGCGAGGACGGATGGTTCGAGGCATACTATAGCATCAGCTTTAATGTGTTCTTTGTCAAATTCTTCTCGTGTCCGTATGTCAACTACCAGGGTTTTGAGCCCGGGTGCGTCCAAGTATTCATGTAAGAGTTCGGGAAGAATTGTATTTGACGTTGGGATCACTGGTTTTTCTGGAATGGGTGGTGGTTTGGAAGAGAGCGGAGAAGACGCGAGAGAATTGATGGACGGTTTAGAAGTGATCGCCGGAGAAGCTGGACGGCTGATGAAGGCGTTTATGGTCGGTGTTATCGGGGTGCTCGAGGGTCGTGGTCCAGGGTCAATAGATAACGATGGAAAGTGCTTGAAATGCGGCGAGACGTGCATCTCGACGCCGTTTGCGCCGTTTGAATGCGAAACTGACGACCGGTGGGTGATGCCGCTGCTCCCCGTGGGTTGCGCAACCGGAACAGACGGGAATCTGGACGTGAATTCGTCTAATTCGTCGATAGACGGAAAACTCTGCGAGAACTCTGTGATGGCAGAATAAGCCAAAGGAGGAGAAGATGTCCCTGAGGATGTCGGGGAAGGAGGACCGAGGCTGGAAGGAGGAACGATAGCGTGGGGCGATGATGTCGCTGAGCTGTTGTTAGATGTTGAGATAACGGCAGAGGATGGCGGAAGAGGAGGCGCCGATACAAGTGTTGGCGACAATTTATGCGTGCGGATGGGCTCCGGAGACCTAAGTGGGACAAAAAGAGGGCCAGATGGTGTGACAGGAAGCTCTCGTGAAGTACGCTTGGATGTGTCCACGGCCAATCCAGCGTCGTTCAACTTCCTGACACGGTCAGCTATGGAGGTTCCGAGACGCTTGCCTGGTCCTGCATGAATGTTATCGGCACTGATGGGATACGTGAGTAAGGTTGAGATATATGTGTTGATAACGCGCACGTTGTGGCTGATTTTTCCAGATCGGTCAGCTTTGCTTCGATGTCCTGAACACGTTGAGTAAGATTGCTGCCCTCGCTCTAATGACGCAAAAATTAGCACCGAATGAATCCGACGAGATAAATATCGACCTTTTGGAATTCTACAAACTCCTTGTACAAAACCCCATGACGCGTAGGTTTGTTTTCCGCCACGAACTCGGCGCTATTCATGAACATATGAGTCAGACTACCGGCTCTCAAAAGAGCACCGAGCGCCGCCTTTAAGTCTCCCTGGTTTTCATAGGTTTGGGCCTGCTGAGACTGGGTGCGCGCGGCCTTGATGAGCGTAATGGCAGATACACCCTTAGCGGCTTTTCGGACGTCCTCCTTGGCCTTTTCTTTGACCTCTGCAACAGTCAGATCGTCATGGATGGTGGTAGAGCCATTATACATTTCTGGCGGCGGTTCAAGGCCGTTTCCGGTGTCGTTTGGAAGGTAAAGGTGACTCTTCTCACTAAGCGAAGATCCGAAGCCTGGTCCAGGAAACGTCGGGTGAAGTATGGCAACTCCAGGCATGAACACGAGGGCGAGATCAGAGAGAGGAGAAGGAAGAGGGATACCGGTGCCAGGGACCAGGCCGGACTGCGAGCGGAACGAGGAGGGGCGGATGGCGATGTATCATTGATTACGTAATGCGCAGCTCTATGAGGGATTCCGGACTGTCACATTCATGCGTGACATCATGTGACTTATATTTGCCACGTGACTTGGCGCGTTCAAACGTCGAGTTACCACACGGGCCATCCGAATCCCCCGACGAGCACCATCCACAATGACCGACGTCCAACGAAACACTCATTGGGCACTCGATGTGTCTATATCTGATTTTGGGTCTCCCTTTGACACCACCGAATCGTCTTGTACATCCACCTCAAGCTTCGAATACATCAATTCTCAACTCGTCGCGCATGGCTTCGTTCCCAGTCCAGGAATATCGCTCGAGGGCGTCTCTGATCAGAACTTGGGCCGCATCACAAAATGTCTGCTCGCGATGGTCGGTCAACGTGTGGTACGTTAACTTTGGCAGGATTAGTGTCTGCCTCTGAACAATGCCGTAGAGCGACATGTCGCAAGCAGAAGAACTGTCGACCAAGTTGCGGACTTTGTCGTACGACCATGAGCGACTCATGAACATGCATCGCTCTTCCACCGAAAAAGCACTCAGTGCGGAGCGTGAGGCGAACATGTACAAGTCGCGTCTGGGGTGAGTAATCGCAAAGTCATTCCGCTATCTATCGCTCATAGGTGCGTGACAGCGCTTCTGCTCGTTTGCTGCAATCGTCAGAATCCAGTCACAAACAGACTAGCACCGAACTCCAGCGTACTAGAACATCGTTCCAGTCCCTTCGCGCCACGCATGCAACTGAACTAAAGAAAAAAGAAAAGGAAGTGGAACGGATGGTAGAAAAATGGACCAAACTCGTAGACTCTCAGTCCAAGTCATCCACGGCCTTTCCTGGTATGGTAATTCATGGGTCTAACGCAGAGGTCACATCAGGAATGGAACTGCTTGGGAAAGGCAAAGGATGCCTGGAAGTCGCTCTAGAGCACGCCGAAAGTTCGAGAAAGGAACTTCTTGGTGAGACTACCCGGCTTAGACGATTGGTACTTGTGTCTGCGAATCGCCTCAAGTCTATGCTGCATGAAATACGTATTTTGGCTTCCATGAAATCCGAGGAGGCAAGCGCCTTTCCTTGTTCTCCGGCGATCGTCTAATTTGCGACAGCCTGTTTTCTTTGATCACGATGCACTGTTTCCAATTACCCCAATTAATGCGGCGGAAGATAAACTTCTTTCCCTGTTTACATCCGCTAACGATACCATTTCCATATTATCGAACAACCTCTTGGACAAGTCGAACATTCCTCAGGTTGCGGCTTCCGAGCAACACGTGGAATCAGACTCAGGAGAATGTGAACGCCTTCGATTCGCCGTGGAGAGACTTCAGAGCGAACTTGGTGTGTGGGACAATAGTCGCTGGTATGACCCCAGTTGATGATCTCTCGTTTAGATGAGGCTAAGAAACAACATGATACGCACACAACCGAAATACGTGAACTTCTTGATCAGTTAGCGGTCCAAGGGATACAGAGGGCTTCTATGGATAACTTGATGATCGCTTCCGCACACAACGCTGAACAAGAACGTGACCAACTTGATTGCATCAGGAAACAGCTCGAAGATGAACGCGAGAAGTTCACCCAAGCAACCGTGAGGCTCGGAAAAGAAAAGGCAGCCTTCGAGGCAAGACCAGTTCATTGCTTTCACTGATTATTATTATTCATCTCATGTTTAGCATGAAAGGATCAAATTTTTAGAAGAAAGGCGATCATGGCAGGTCGAGAGAATGCTATCGGAGCGCCCTTCCATTTGTGCTCCGGATACAGCACCCATTGACGTACCTCCTTCTCCCGGCTTAGCTATTCACCTCCCCGATGCGAAGAAATCACCCCGCAAGTCACCTCGCAAGCAGAAGGTCGTAGGCAAATCGGGCAGCAGTCGAAAAACGCGTGTTTCTCGTCGGTCTTCCTCGTCCATTCCGCCACCCACTCATGTTGAGCCCGCGTACGAGACGGAGGTGATTCCCGTTGTAATCCCCGCGTCAAAACAGACGAGCGATAAATCGTCGGGCCTAACGAAATCGATCCTTCCGACGTCTTTTGTCCTTCCACCACCGTCACCCAGAACATCGCTGCCGCCGCCTGACCCACTGCTCGGGCATTTGAACAGTCATATATCTGACAGCAATCTGGACTTTGCTGAAGACACATCACTGCCACCCTCTTTTCCAGACCCCATACCGACGATCGTCGAGCCCCCCTCCCCCGATCCTGCGCAAAAACCTACCATGGCTCCGGCCACTCCACCCCCCCTCCGTCGACCCTTCCCCATGGCGAAACCCATGGTACCTCACATGACACATGCCTACTCGCCCATAAAACCGAGCCCTCTCAGCCGAATTCTCATGCTCGCCGACTCCCCCGACAGCCCAGAGTCCGAGCCGCTGCCCAAGTCAGACGGTGAGGATACGACGCCGACAGGATGTCCCGCACCCACCGCGCTCAAGCCAACGGTGGCGAAGAGCGACGATGATAGTCCGCTCAGAGAAAAGAAGGCGGGACGGAATGCTGCTCAGGACAAAAGGGCTGACAAAGCGGATCTTAAGAAGCGGACGTCCAAAGAGAGGAGCAAGGTGAGAGAGGAAGCTGCTGCGCCCGCCGTAACGGGCAAGCCCAAGACGGTCGGTGCGGGGGAAAAAGAGAACCGAGACAAGCCCTTACGCAGAGCTACACCGCCCATGCTGGGTACTCTTCCATCGAAACCACCTGGTACCTCCCCCACCGGCAAACCAGACGTACCGGCCAAAGCTACGACAAAGATACAGTCAAAGTTGCCTGCTGGGAAAGGCGGTGCCAGAAGAGTACCTGTTGGGAGTGCGGAAGCAGCGCCATTACCAGGATGGCGGGGTTGATCAATTGATTCATGTTGGTATACATATTTCGTGCTTACTACTCTCAACGTACTTGTACATGATACCCTTAAGATATAGTTGTCAGCAGTCTACAAGGCGCTGATGTCGCGAGGAATCAAGAATGAAGCAAAGTACTTGTCTAAGTCTTCAAGACTGGTTGAGGGAACGACTGTCGCAACGTATCCATCAGGTCGAACGACGACCACCGTTATATGCTCTGGGTTGATGCCAAATGACTCGTAGGCATTCCCACCTTTGCTCTCTATCATATCGGTATCATCGAGAAGGACTCTGCAGCGACCTCAGCGCACTGAAAATATGCGATGAGAATGACAAACGCTTACTTTGACCAGTGGGGCCGGAAAAACGCTGGTACATGCAAGTGGCGTACGACATCCTTCTTGCCCGCCATGATCGTGATGATGTCGAATACGTTTGCAATGTCTCCATTAGCAGAGTATTTCCTGAGGACCTTGCTTGAATCCTTCGCAAATGAGTCCAGTTCAGCGATCCGCGTCTCCGTCGGGTTTCCTACAAAAAACAGGATCTTGAAGCGAACGTCCGAGGGAAGCAGGTCGTGTATCTCAACCGGGCGCGCATTGGCGGCATGAATGAGAATTTGGGGGAGCATCCTCTTTCCGATAATGAGATTTTCTGCGCATTTCTGGTATTTGGCATCCAAGATCACAGATGGGGAATAATGAACTCCAATCCCGCTGGTGAATCCTCCAAACGTCTGGAACGCACTGGTACCAACAAAGCGAGTTGATGGGGGAAAGCCTTCACAGATAGTTCGAAGTGACACGAGAAGACACGAACCTCAAAAATTCTTCGTGAGATACGCCATCTTCATTCTCCGCCGTCCTCGGCTTTCCAGAGAACAAAGCTGAGAACTTTTTATCAAAGTTGATCAAGTCCTGTGCGTATTTTCTACGTTCGAGTTCGTACTGTGGTGAAATATAACCGATAGGAGAAGGTAAATTACCGTGACAACTTACGGTCTCCAAGAGTAATGGGCTGGACCATCCTCTGATCACCTGCGCAAGCTTCCACGCTAACCACGCACACTGTTATCAAATTTCGCATAACGGATCAAAAGAGGACTTACCGAGATTATGGGTGTCATTCATACTGGCATTCATGCCCTGACCTAGACCACGGATAAACGACTACATTATCAGATGTGAGAGGAACTTTCTCACCAGCCTTCGGAGAATGTGTGTGACACGCATCGCCAGCGATGAAGACACGACCCTTTACGGAGTAACTGGATGCAACACGTTGTCCGACTAGTGATTGGCTCACGTTAAAACAATAGCGCAACATTTAAGGATGAATCATACTGATGTAAATTGTCCACCATTGAATCTCCTTCGGGTCGTCCAGCTTGAACGGATGAAATATCTTCTTGGAGGTCTACCAGAACCAATTAGAACAGTATAAAGGTCGGGAATCCCCGGAGATTTCCTCACCGAAAGGAGTTTCTCTGGGTTCATCCTACTCTTGTTAATTCTACCCGTCGTTTGATCTATGACATCCGCATCCGATAGCTGGGTGTAAAGACGGACTGTGTCACCCTCGCGGGGAATAATCATACAAGACCCATTATCTGAATGGATAACAGTGCGATTACGAATATCTGGGAAGTCCGTCTCCGGTACCATGTCGACAACGCCCCAGATGTAGTCTGCGGTTTAAAACGGCATACAGCGAAGGCAGAACTCAAAACTAGTCAGCTTACCAGTTTGTTCGCCTTGCATTTCAATCCCCAACGTCTTTCGGACCCATGAATGCGCACCTTCAGACTAGGTTTCAATACCAGGACCATATGCAGGCACGTGGGACTTACCATCAGAACCAACCACAAATTTCGCGTGTACAATTTCAGTCCTGCTTTCGCCCTCCGTCGAATCTAAATGCTCCAGGGTAACCTACAAGCATCGTTGTCGTAAGTCTGATGATGAGTTCCCTTGTCAATGCGCACCTTTACAGCATATGCTAAAGGGTTCGACAGCATATCTACGTCTTCCGAAATCTCAATAGCAGAGGGAAGTCTCGAACGTTCGATCTTTACGCCGTGGTTATCCATAGAGTCAATAAAGATGGCCTCGATCGCGCCCTGGTGAAGTGTTATCTACATTTGCCCATGGATCAGCACAGCCCAAAGCGGCAACTAAGTTGGCCAACTAGCGCCGTACCTCGAATGGATAACGAGCACTAGGGGCAGTGACATCGGGTGCCCTTCCTGTACACTTTGAAAGGAAAACACTTTCTCATTAGCCACCCTAGGTAAGCTCAAGATCACATGTGCGCACTTCGATCCCTCCGTTCTGCCCTGGGTTGTAGAAAGCCTGAAGCAGATCAGTTCCACGACGCAAGGACTACATCAGAACCAAACCTCGACATACACACATATGCATCTGGTTGCCCTCTCGGATCAACCGTTCAGCAAGGCCATAGCTCTGTTGCATGCGCCCAAGCGTCAGCCGTGTTCCGTGCAAGAAATGTGGCAACGTACTTGTAAT
>JBBPKM010000624.1:0-13076 GCA_038089255.1 Austroboletus rostrupii | reverse complement strand
TCTTCTCCACAGTGGCTCTTTGGCCTCTTGGTTTAGACTTGGTGGAGCGCTTCGCTTGTTCGCTACACAGTGGCTCATTGGTCACTTGGAGTGGACTTGGGAACTTCGGGTCATAGTACCCCTGGCCTCGAGGGCTCGGCCTTAACGGGGGGGCACTGTCATATCCCCATACGTAACTCCGATCTCATTCGCCCTCCTTTAAGCTACTCCTCTGATCTTTGATGTGCAGCAACCCAAGACCTCATATCTCCGGCAGGTGACAACCTGGAACCACTTCGGACTTCATCATGGAGCACTCATATTCATGTGATATTCTTCTTATGGTATATTTCGTATATGTCTTTGCATTTTTGTTATGGTTTCCGTCTCTATGCTTACATTTCATATATGTCCTTGTACTTCATCTCCAGATCCACTATGCCTCCCTTTCATGTGCTTATGTATTTCATATGGACTTCATACTTAAACCTCGCCGCTTGCTTGTATTTCCCCTTAGTACGAATATCATCGTTCCCTCCGCACTCCGCATAAGTGTCTCCTTATCGCTCTCCGCCGACTTTGTTCGACTCTGCTCCCTCTGCCCCCTTTCTCTCTAGTTTCCGATCCGTTGTTCCGCAAGGCCGGGTCTGGTCAAGAGCGCAACACATAAGTCCTGCATCAAGGCCAAGTGTAACGTTATCGCTCCGTTTCACCTTCATGGGTTTTCGTACCTGTTACTACTCACCCTTCTTTTCTTCAATCAGTACTCCACTTCCTCCATGTCAGACTTGGCCGGAGAAAGCGCGATCGGGTTTGGGACTTTAACATAAACAAACACACAGTGAAAAATAATTATCTACTCCTGCTAATTTCACAATTGGTCGATAAGCTGCAAGGAGCAAAGTTATTTACAAAGATGGATCTTTGCTGGGGATATAACAATATCCAAATCAAAGAAGGTGATGAATGGAAAGTGGCTTTTGTCTGCTTCCACAGTGCATATAAACCCTTAGTCATATACTTTAGGTTATGCAATTCTCCAGCAATGTTCCAAGCTATGATGAACGAGATCTTCACAGATATGGAAGAAGTCTGCATTGTCTATATTGATGACCTTATGATATTTACAAAGACAGACAACTTAGAAGTACATCAGAAGATCATGCAAGAAGTTCTTTGTCATCTAGAAGAAAATGATTTATTTATCAAACCCGAGAAGTGCACCTTTCATGCCACAGAAGTTGAGTTTCTGGGCATGATGGTTGGAAAGGACAGAGTTCACATGAACAACTCCAAAGTTAAAGCTATTTTGGAATGGCCCGAGCCGAAGAATCTCAAAGGAGTTAGAAGTTTTCTAGGCTTGGCCAATTTTTATAGAAGATTCATTTCAGAAACCCTTCATCTGGGATGAGAAGTGTCAAAATGCATTTGATATGCTAAAGAAGGAGTTTACCACTGCCCTAGTCCTTGCTTTCCCTAACATCAACTGTTAGTTCTGCTTAGAATGCGATGCTTCGGACTTCACAACAGAAGCAGTATTATCTATCAACAAAGAAGAAAAGTGGCATTTGGTAGCCCTCTATTCCCACTCCATGAACAATCAGGAGCAGAACGACCTGATAGCCAATAAAGAAATGCTTTCAGTTATCTGCATGCTAGAAGCATGATGGCACTATTTAGAAGGAGCCAAGATGCAATTCAAAATATGGAATGACCATCAGAATTTGCAATGGTTTCATGAGGAGACAGGATCTCAATAGAAGACAAGCACACTGGGTGCAATATCTATCTAGGTTCAATCATGTGTGGTATCACAAGGCTGGTGCCACCATGGGAAAAGCCAATGCCCTTTCATGAAGAGAAGACCATGCAGAGGGTATAGAAGAAGATAACAAGCAGGTACTTGTCATTCTGCTAGAGTGGATCTGTTCAACAATTGTTCAGGTCCAAGATGAAGGTGATAAGTTATCACAGTGGATTGAGTCCACTACTCTATTACTAAAAGAAGCTGATGTGCAGAAGTTATATACACAAGGCAATATGGAAGATTTGGAGCAACCACTCCTCAAAATGGAAGAACTGGTCTTTGTGCCAGATTACAAAAGTTTATGGCAGGATATTATCACCCTGCACCATAACTCTTCATCTGCTGGACACCCAGGTACTGAAAGAATGGAAGAGCTCATCCAAAGACACTATTTATGGCCTGGTTTGCCAAAACAAGTTAAAAACTATGTTGCTAGATGTGACATATGTCAAAGAAGCAAAACTGGCAACAAGCCACCAGCTGGCAAGCTTGAATCCTTGGAAACACCACATACTCCCTGGGTAGACATTTCCACAGATTTCCTTATGGATCTTCCCCTATCTATGAGTTACAACTCAGTCCTTGTGGTCATTGACTGATTCAGTAAGGAGGTTGAGTTCATTCCCTGTTCAAAAACAGCCATGGTACTAGACACTGCATGGCTCTATTTAAAACACGTGTGGACCAATCATGGCATTCCCCAATCCATAGTATCAGACCGTGGGCCACAATTTGCTTCTCAAGTTATGATGGCTCTATGCAAGTGCTTGGGAATCAAATCTAAGTTATCTACGGCTTCACACCCACAGATAGATGGGCAAACAGAAAGAATGATCCAAGATCTCCAGCAATATCTCCAAACATTCTGTCATGAGAAGCAGCACAATTGGGTGTGCTGGCTTCCTATTGCGCAATTCTCCTATAATTCTAAGAAGCAGGCTTCAACCCAGAAGATACTGTTCAAGGTCACACAGACCTATTAGCCATGAATGGGCATAGAGCCTAGCAGTTCTAAAGCACTGAGTGCTAATGAACTAGCAGACAATATTAAGGAAACATTATCTATTATGGCATCCAATCTCTTGCAAGCCAAGGAAAGGATAAAGAAGCAAGCCGATAAGCATCACTTTTCAGCCCCTATCTATGACATCGGAGATAAAGTTCTCCTTTTCACAGAATATTTAAAAGTCTGTAAATCTTCTCGCAAACTTACAAAGAAGTGGATTGGACCTTATGTAATCAAAAGATGTGCGGGAAACAATGCAGTTGAGCTGCAACTTCCTTGCAATATGTGCATTCATCCAGTTATTAACATCTCCTGGATTAAACCTTATTTAATATGACTAAACAGACAACTGGTGTTTCACCATGGTCCAGTACACATCACAGACAAACTGGAGGTTGAATACAAAGTAGATCATGTGGTTGCATTCAGAAATGCGGCTGAGTTATGGAATATTTAATTCATTGGGCAGACTATGACACTAGTGAGCATATATGGGAACCTCTCTCTAACTTAACAAATGCGAAGGAGGTTGCCTTATTTCACGAACTAAACTCAAGGGCAGAGATACACTCCACTTATACTGAACAGTTTGGTTTATTTAACTCTTACAACACAGCCACAATTGCTGTACCATTCACTTGGATCACCCAGGTGTTTGATTCATAGAAGGGGGGTGATATTATGATCCTATATTTTCTATATTTTCTACTATTTTTCCTAATTTATTACACAGAAATTTGACAGATGTTACACTTCGACTGGGTAGGACAGAGCATAGCCTTGGATAAACTGGATCATTTATCAATAAAGGCGAGCAACAGATAGTCGCCGGTAAGGTAGCACAAGGAAGCATCCACTCAGAAGTAGGATGAAGACTTGGTGCTCAATAAGCTAATTGGAAGAGAACGACCAGGAGCAAAGTAAACTTGGTATTGACCAAGGAGAACTAAACTAAGGTATATTGGCTATGATACAAAAGTTGATATAGTACAGATTCATAGCACAGGCCATGTTGAAGAAGAAAAGCATAGATAGGACTGAGCAATCAGATGACTGATGACCAGCCAAGATGAGTAAAAGGGATGACATGATGAGGGAGATCCACGAAGGCAGATACGATAACTATGTAGTCTGATAAAGTTATTGTAGAAAGAAAATAATAAGTCCATATACCAAAAAAGCAGAAAAGAAATGCAAATTGTAACACTATCCCCCTGTTACACTTTGAGCACCACAAAGATCTTTCCTATAAGTCTAAGTAGCCCCCACAGGGGGATCTAGTGATGTTGGCATATGCCACATCATCGAGACCATCGTCGGATGGGAGAGGAGAGGGTTGCCTAGTGGGTAGAGGACACCAGGAACACGAAATGGAGTAGGGGCGTGTATGAGGAGTTCCCTGTGTATGTGTGGTATGAAATTCTGCAGGGGAGATGGATAACCTGAATGTAACCATGGCTTGATGAGATGACGCCAATATTGCGGATTGCTGGGAGAAAGAGAACAATGATGGTGGGGATGGTTTAAAGATGGCTCAACAGAGGCCATAGCGATTTGTTCAATGACCTGGGGCCCAGTGGAGACAATGGAAACACTGATAGAACCTGCAATCAACCTGAATATGATCCAGATGGTGACATTGATAGCATGCTTGATTGTATTGTGGGTGATTGGTGGGCAATGGGTCAAAGCCATTGTTTCCCAACCACCAGGCATTAACTTGTGTGCAAATCCTTTCTTCATCTGCCTGGAGAGGGGCAGAGGATGCAGACAGGGTGGAGGGATCATCAAGGATTTGGTCTCCAGAAGACAGTTTCGAGTAGACTTCCTGGCAGTAGCAATCAATGTTCAGGTAGAACTCCATAAGATCCATTTCATGCATTGCAGTTACTAAATTCTTCTTCATCGTCTGTTGAATGTGGAGTAGTCATTGTCTGTGGGCAGCGGTTTGTATGTTTTGTGTGAGAATATTTCCCATGGTAGCAATGGTGGTGCTCTGCAGGTAGAGTACATAGAGGGCGTGAGCAGCGGAGTCAGGTTCTATGTGTGTGTCCATGCATATTGCGAAATGTGAGTCTGTGAGGATCTGTTCATATGCAAGGGAGCATACAAGCCTGGAGATGGGCTCTTTGAAATGGTGGGCAAAGTGAGGAGTTTTGATGGCTTGGACAGGGTTTTGCTCCTTTTGAGTGACATGCTCGATGGCTGATAGGGTGACAATAGGCATAGGGGAATGCATGGAGGCCAGAGACAGGGAAGGTGCGAAGGACTGGATAAGGCTGGAGGGTGAGAAGATGGAGACAGTGGAGGCATTTGGGGAGGACATGTTACTCAATAGGTTGGATGCCACCTAAGGTTTCCTCAGGCATTTCTTATAGTCATTCAGGATGGTCTGTGTATATTAGAATTCCTGTTCCGGTAGCCATAAGTTGTCTTCCACATTGTATCCCTTCCATTGGATCAGGTATGAATGGGCTGTCAGGCTTCCGCAATGCCATATTATTCACTCAATTTCGTATTCTTCTTCACCCATGATAAGGTCAGGTGGGGGTGATGGAAAGTTTCATCCATATGTCTCAGTCTCTTTGTAACAAGTTAGAAGGGAAGCATGGAAGACATTGTGAATCTTCCATGTTTTTGAAAGTCAGAGGCAATACATGATGGGAGATAAGACCTGTACAATGGTAAAAGATCCTTCACATTTAGGGGTGAATTTAGGGTCCGTGATGGACCTTTTTAAGTTCCGTGCCTCTAGCCATACTTTTTCTCCTTTTTGAAATGGTGTAAAAGTCCTGTGTGTATATGCATTCATTGTTTGCTGCACTAGTTCATGGGCTGCCAATGCTTCCTCTCTTGCTGTGATCAATGTTTTTAGGTGATTTTCTACTGCTGGCATGTCAGTTGGCAGGAGAACTGCGGAAAGAGTGATTGGTTCATATTCCATTGCCAGGAAGAATGGGGATTTTCCAGTTACTAAATGCGGGTGATGATTATGAACAAATTCTGTGGTGGTGATATGATCTGTCCAATCCATTGGGTGGTTTTCACATACAATCCGAAGGTATGTTTCAATTTCCTAGTTGACTCATTCTGTTTCACTGTCCATCTGTAGATGGTAGGTGGTTGAGAGGGCTAGTTTATAATTTAGTAGATGCCTGAGTTTTTTTGTGAAAGTCAATGTGAATTGAGGGCCTCTATCGGAGATAATCTTATTGTAAAGTCCAAAGCATCGGTAAACCAAATGAAAAAATAGCTTGGCTATTCCTTCGGTGGTCACAGTTTTCTTTGTAGGGCACAGAATTATCCCCTTTGTAAGGCCATGGTTGACTGCAACCAACAATGCATCAAAACTGGCCAAGGGTGGGAGATCCATGATTAAGTTGCACAAAAGCTGTTGGAATGGGTGCATGCAGGTAGAGGTGATGGAGGTGACTGGGGGAACCATAGGATGGGTATTGACTTTATTCTGCTGGCACATGGCACAGCTAGAGACAAAGGAACAGACAAATGCAGCAAGACTGGGCCACCAGAAGTCCACAGTGACGAGTTGACGGTTTTTAAGGTACCCAGGGTGTCCTGTGGTAACATGATCATGGCAACAAGCAAAAATTGATCGACAAAGAGATGTGTCCAGGGAAACATAGACGCAACCTTTATATAGGAGGACCCCATCCCAGTGTTGCCAATTGGAGAGGCAGGAGTGCATGGCAGTGGGGATATCTTCGTTTATAAATTGGAGTGATTGTAGAACCAGGGGGTCCATGGCAGAAGTGGTTAAGATTTTATTATGGAGAGCCATATCGATGAGGTTAACAAAGAGAGAGGGGGGCAGGAGAGTGACTGCAGTATTATCAGACAAATCATTGGGACAGTAGTTGGGATGTTGCAATAGAGTGTCAGGTCCTTGTAACTGTGACGCGGGAACGTGCAAGATGCATAAGTCATGGTCTGCAATATCAAGGAGCCAACGGGCTTGATAACAGTTAAGTTTCTGTGGTTGCTTAAAGTATGTTAAGTTCTTGTGATCAGTAAAGACAGAAACTGGATAAGGAGACCCGAGAAGATAGTGTCACCATGCTTGCAAGATGCAGATGACTGCAAGGAGTTCTCGATCGTAAATGTCACAATTTCGTTCCATGGCTGAGAATGTTTGGAAAAGGTAAGAACAGGGGTGCCATTCCCTGTTTTCATCAGTCTGGAGGAGAATTCCTCCTGTAGTGAATTTAGAGGCATCCATAGCAATAGGAAAGGGTTGCAATGCATCAGGCATTCAGAGAACCAGTTGAAACATAAAGATTTTCTTTAAGTGGGTGAATGCTGCTTCGTAGGAAGAGTTCCAGATCCACAAATGATCTTTCTTTGTAAGGTCCAGCAGGGATTGTGCAATGTTTGCATAGTTTGGAACAAAGCGGTGGTAAAAATTTGCAAACCCTAGAAACAAGCAGACATCTTTTGGCCAGGTTGGTGTTGGCCACGATGTGATGCCTTCTAGTTTTACTGGATCTATAGCTAAGGATCTGGGCCTGGCGATCATCCCCAGATATTCTACTGAGTCTGAATTGAACAGACATTTCGTAAGATGCAAGCATAAGTGGAGTTCATGCATATGCTGCAGAACTCATTTAGTTGTCTCATTATGGCTCTGTTGGTCTGGGGAGAAAATCAGGCTGTTGTTCATGTAGATGATGATCCATCCTTCCATGATTAGGTCTCTAAACTCCTTGTTCATGAATCGCTGGAAGGTGGCTGGCGCATTTTTTGGTCCAAAGAGCATAACTACCAGTTCAAACAACTCTTGATGGGTGATGAAGGCTGCCTTCCATTGGTCTCCATCTTTGATCCATATGTTGTTATAGCCCCAGCGGATGTCGAACTTTGTGAATACTTTCGCATCTTTTAGTTTATCTAGGAGGTCAGATATTAGAAAGAGGGGGCATGCATCGCGAATGATATGTTTGTTAAGGTAGTGGTAGTCCTGGACAGGGCAGAGTTTTCCATCTTTCTTTTTGACAAAGAAAAAGGGGGTGGCTTGGAGTGATGTAGAGGGGCGTATTTTTCCTGCTTTTAGATTTTCATCCAGGAACTCATCTTGGGCCTTTCTTTCTTCTGCTGTAAGCAGGTAGAGTTTGCTGATCTTTGGTTTGAATGTTTCTGCCAGGTTGATTTCATGGTCGCAGTCTTGTCTGGGAGGTAACAGAGTATCCTCATCTGAGAAGATATTGGCAAATTCTTTGTACTGTTTTGGAAGAGTCACGTCATCCTTTTTTGCATTTATGACGAGGTTGGTAGCCATAGTAAGAGCAGCACATATGAGGGCTGGATTTGGGATGAATTGTCCATTGGTGAGGACAGTTCACAAGAGTGTTCATAGGGGTTTTACATGTACCATATCTCTTGCAAGGCAGATATTACTGTACAACACATTATCTTCTATTTGATCCAGGTACCCAAAGAGATGTTTATCCACAAGTGCATCAACATTAATGTGTCATGGTGGAGATGTTGTATAATTTGGGTGGTGTAAATTGTATAATCTTCCCTTCCATTGTTTCTCCTGCTCATGGGCAGCTACCATCTCTGCCGTTTGGTCTGATTCCTTTGGTATCTCCAATGTCTTCTTCTGCCAATCAATCTTCAGACTCACCACCATTAACCAGGGGAAGCCTAAGATCATAGTTTCTTTACTGCAGTTCATGAGATAGAACTTGGTGGATCAAATATATCTGTTTACATTAACTAATAATGTGGTTTTGAACTTGATAGTCCCATTTTTGTTTGTGCAAGCATCTACATTTCGAATGGTGACAGGGACAAGGAGGCAAGTATGAGGGAGTTTCTTGAAATGTGCGAATTCCCAGTCAATGCAGGAGACTTGCGCACTGGAGTCAATAAGGGTGGTAGCAGAAATGATGTTGATTTCCATATCAGTGGGCATCATAAGTTGCATGGGGATTCATAGTGCTTTCATTGATACTAGTACACTGTTACATGATAAATCAATAGGAGGAGGAACATGTGTTGCGAATGTCCTTCTTTCTAAAAACCCAGGTTGAGCTTTTCAACTGTTTCATCATCTTGCATCTCCATGATGCTCACCTTCAGTTCTTCTTCAACTTTCTGGGCTACCTTGGTTGGTGCCAGTTGTATATTATTAGGGCATCTGTGAATTGAATGTTCCTTTTTTTGACAGAGGAAGCATAGTCACTCTTTTTGGCATCGTTCTTTTTCCTCCAGGGTTAGCTTTTTTATGAGAATGGCGTCCACATCCATTGCATTGGGATCACGAGTGGGAGTCATGCATGTCTAAAGGATTGGCATAAACATTGTATTACTGTGGCAGTGGCAAGCAGTGATTTCAATGGCTTGTTCTTCGACACTGGTGA
Source organism: Austroboletus rostrupii (assembly GCA_038089255.1). NCBI lineage: Eukaryota > Fungi > Basidiomycota > Agaricomycetes > Boletales > Boletaceae > Austroboletus > Austroboletus rostrupii. The sequence continues at coordinate 3,901 of JBBPKM010000624.1, read as the reverse complement.
AGTGAGTGGCTTTTGCATACCAATCTGTGACTTTATCAGATACTTTTTCCATAGTATGGATCCTTCTCATGAGTGAGACAGGGATCCCAGATGCAAAATAGTTGATCAGGACCTGATTGTCCATGATCCTGGTGATCGAGACTTTGTTTTGGAATGTCGCAATATACTTTTGAAAGGCAGGATTGTATCCCCCTGAGCGATTTTTGTAAATGCACTCCCGAACTAGCCATGTGAGGGAGTCGCCTTTGAGGTTGGCACTTTTGAATGTGTTGCGAAATTCAGTTTCAAAGTCTGCCCAGATCCCCATGGTGAAGGTACTGGAAGTCAGTTTGGATTCCCTGAAGGTATCAGCCCACATAAGGGTGGTTCTCTTCTTCATAAAGGACAGAGCATAAGTAATCTGCTTGTTCACCATATCATATAGCTTATCGTTTATGGCCAGAAACATCTGGACCGATTGGAGCCATGGGATGGCCCAAGCATAAGAGCTGTCAAAATCATTAGGGGTTCTGAGGTGAAGTTCAGTTGGTTTCACCATAGCGGTGACATTTGATATTGCTGCAGTTGGTATGTTAGGTAGGAAAGAAAAAATTCTTCCAGCTTGTGGTTGCAGTGTAGGACTTGGCAGGGTTAGTACACATGGTATGACAAGAGACCTCTTGAGCCGATCTACAAGATTATGGATCTCTAGATTTTCTTCGGCTATAGGTTCATCTGGATCAGTAGGTACTTCACCAGAGGAGTCAGTTGCAGTAGATGGTGCAGGGGATGCCTGCTGATTGCACCAATCAGAGAATCTGTTAGAGAAAATAGTGGGTGATCTAGATAACACTAGTTGTGATCATAGAGTTTAGTTCTTTTGTTATACTTCAACTGGGTAGGACGGAGCATAGCCTTGGATGAACTGGATCCTTTATTGCTAAGGGCGAGTGACAAATAGTTGCCAGTAAGATAGCACAAGAAAGCATCCACTCAGAAGTAGGATGAAAACTTGGTGCTTGATAAGCTAATTGGAAGAGAATGACCAGGAGCAAAGTAGACTTGGTATTGACCAAGGAGAACTAAACTAAGGTACATTGGCTATGATACAAAAGTTGATATAGTACAGATTCGTAGCACAGGTCATGCCAAAGAAGGAAAACATAGGTAGAACCAGGCAATTAGATGACTGATGATTGGCCAAGATGAGTAAAAGGGATGACATGATGAGGGAGATCTGCGAAGGTGGATACAATAAAGATATAGTCCGATAATGTTATCATAGAAAGAAAATAATAAGTCTGTATACCAAGAAAGAGGAAAAGAAATGCGAATTGTAACAATGGATTTAGACACTTTTCACTATTTGATTATCTAATTGATTACTTAATCAGGGTTATTCCTAGGGGAATCTCCTCTTATGACTTTCACATGAATGCTTCTCTTATATATCCATATGGAGTTGATCACCTCATGGCATGCTTCTTTCCTCCTCTTCTATTCCTATGCTTCTGGAATGCCTCATGCTTATGCTTCTCTTCTTTATGATAGAACCACAACACATGTTCTTATCTATGACTCATGGACAGTTATTTATGCCATTGGCCAATTTGTAGATATGAACCAAACATGTACATATAGTAGAATAGTATATAAACTCCCAGGGCGACAGGACTGGCTTCCCAGTTCTGAAGTCTTGGAGTTTCCCCTCTGAGCAAAGTCCCCTCATCCCTAAGAGGTTGCTAAGTCATTGCAATCAAAGCTATATATCTAAGACTTTGTCTATTATCTTTTGGCATTGTTTGAGGTATTTCAATTTCTGTACTATATGAACCTCTAGCATCCTGCCCATGTATCCTAGCTTTAATCTTTCTTAATAATAGGCTTGATCTTCAGCCTCTACTTCAGCTTCCTGAAGTTATCTCTAATATCTCTTATATCTCTGATGTTATAGTACAAAGAAAACAGGCCTTTTTGGCTATATTTATAAGATCAAACGACAAGTGGCTTTGATGGCCTTATTTTTCATTTTCTAGACTTGTCTTGCCAGAATGCAAGATCTTATCCTATCTAATCTTATTAAGATGGCGCTTATCTCAGTGCTTATCTAATTTCTTATCAGGGGATCTTATCTTATCTTAGATCCAAAGATCTTATCTGATCTTCCCTAGATATCTTATCAAAGGATTACTGGCTGATCACAAATTATATGATCAGGGACAAGCCCTGAACTCTATTTATGCAAGTCATACCAGTCACAAAATGGCTATTCTCCTTAAAGGTCTAGGCTATGTTACACTTTGCCCAGGTAGGGTGGAGTGCAGCCCTTGGGAGACTTGATCTCCAGGGCAAGGCGAGTTCAGGAAAGACTGGATATCCTATCAGCATACTTGCATGAATAGAATCAAGATAAAGAGTAAAGTTCAATGAAGGACTCATCAAGGATGCATGCCATACAGCTATGGCAGGATGCTGGAGATACAAGAGGACTTGGTGATGACCTCAGGGAGCTGGAGCAGAGGCTGAAGATCAAGCCTATGATTAAAGAAGACTAAAGCTAAGGTATATGGCCAGAGTGCTAGAGGTTTATATAGTACAGGGAATATCCAAGAAAGTGATGAAGAAAGCAATGTACCAGATAAGAGATGAGTCAAGGAGATCAAGAATAGAACAAGAGATAAGACTAAGTCAGAGATAGGGAATCTATGATGAAGGGGAAACACAGATTGGATCAAAGAAGTAAGACAGAATAGGAATACAACCATGAGGTGAGAATGAGTCAAGGATCTAGATCAGGAGAAGACTGAGATAAAAGGAGAAATACCAGGAATGGCTAGGAATACACCATATAGGAAAAGAGGAGAGACTGAGAGACAATGAGGAATGTCTGTGGTACAAAAGATCAAGGAGAAACAGAGAGATCAAGGAAATGGAGACTAGAGAGATAAGAAACATCCAGAGGGTGTGACAAATCTAGGAGAAGACTTGCTGTTGGAGCAAGCACAGCCGAGTGACTGGAAAGGCACCATCAAGATGCACAGGGGTTTGGAGGAACATCTGATAAAAATCAGATGTGATAGGATAAGATCTTGTTGGAAGATTTAGGATGCCATGAGGCAGACTTGAGGTTCCTGTGAGAGAAAAAACATAGGAAGCAGATGGAGCACCATGAGGAGATGCCTAGGGTTGAGGGGAAGCATTGGCTGATAAGCCAGATGTGTAGCAAGATGGTTCCTGATCATATGGAAGATAATCAGGAAGCAGGAGGAGGTTCTGATGATCAATCAGTGATATCTTGGCGGAGTACTGTGACTGTTGATGAGGCAGCAACAGGAGTGAGCCTAGGAGGTTTGGAGATGTCTTGGGATCAAGCAGGGAGTGCACTGAGAGTGCCAGAGAGAATTCAGGGAACTAGGAGGAGATCTAGGAGGGAAAAGAGATCTGGGTACAGGGGAAGCAGAGACTCATCAGGAATGGTTCTGATGGGTCGGAGAAATGTCTGGAAAGATTCTGGAGCAGTCTAGATGTGACTGATCAAGAGGGGCACATGGCAGGAAGCCATCAGTGACAGGTACAAGAAGGAGACATATTTGGAAGGTGCCAGATATGGGTTAAAGAGCCTTGAGGCAGCAAGGGAGACCAGAGGGGACTGAGGAGCATCCAGGGGAATGCCTGGAGCAATGAAGGACATTTGGCTTTGAGTCTTTTGTTAAAGATCTAAAGGGTTCTGGTTGGGTCCAAGATTAGGAGGTGATCTGGAAGTTCTAGGATGATCAGATAAAGTGTGATCTCAATGAAAAGGACACATCCGGATATTCCCAAGGGCACACAGAGGTGCTAGGGACTTGTCTGGATGCTGGCAGGAGAGCCAGGGGTTCTGGTGGACATCTGATGGAGATCAGATGTGATCTGGATAGCTTTA
>JBBPKM010000623.1:0-13078 GCA_038089255.1 Austroboletus rostrupii | reverse complement strand
GTGAGGATTGTTTGAGAGCTTGGGAGATTGCCTTGGCGAGTTCTGCTGTTGTTCTGCTGGACTCTTTCCCGCCCTTGAGTATGGCGGTATTGCCTGATCAAAACATTGGGCATGAATAGAAGGATTCGGAGGGAGTGCGCACCAGATTTGATCGCCAAGGAGGCTATATTTACGACGACTTCTGGACGAGCCTCGAATATGACCAAAAGGACGCCGATGGGGGCTGAGACGCGATAGAGATCCAAATCGTCGTCGAGTCTGGAAGCATAGGAGACGATGCCGGTGGGATCGGGGAGACGGGCGACGTCGATGACGCCTTTGAGCATGTGGTCCCACTTTCCGGGTCTGGCGAGATCGAGACGGCTGAGCATGGACGTGGACATGCGGCCGGCGTCGACCTCGCGCTGGGCATCGTGGATGTCTTCTTGATTGGCGCGGAGGACAGCAAGCCTGTTCTTGGCGAGCTCGTCCGCGATGGTTTTTAAGGCGGCTTCGCGAGCGGTGCAAGGAAGCAGCTGGGATTCCTCGAAAGCTTGCCTGGCGTTCTGAGCGACATCGGTGACGCCAACGGATGTCATATCGTCGATGTCCGTGGTGTCGGAGATTGGGGCCCTCCGTGGCGTCTTTTTCTTCTGTCACTCGTGGATCGGATCGCTGTGGTTGCCATATGACCGGCCCACACAATAACGTGTGACACCCATCGTATGCTCCCGGTTGACGCTCGCACTATAAAGTCCACCGGTAAACGCGATGTCTTTCGTACTGTCGCCCGCACTTGAGGTAATTTATTATTCTCGCTCGCCATGGACTTGACGTCGTGCGCGACGCTTTTTTTCTCCGCCTTGCTCGTTCATGCCCAGTCTGGTACTCCACCTAGCAGCTGGCCGCAGGTTTACCCTGGCATGCCCAGTGAAAACGATTACAGCCCAGAGTGGCAGGCCTGTGCGTCTGGCACGTCCTTTCCGCAGACTCACCCCGCCCACGTCCCTCCCCAGACTTCCAAGTGACCGATAGTCTCCCCAATGTCACATGGCCCCTCGCCCGTAACTGGGCGGGAAATATCCGCGTCCAGAGAGAGGGCCATCCCAATGACACACTCTTTTTTTGGGCCTTTGAATCTTCCAATGGTTCCTTCACTGATTCTTCTTCTGACGAACCTTGGGGTATCTGGCTGAACGGAGGGTAATTATAAGCTCATCGCCTTCTGCGTTCCACTCGACTCATTCGTCGCCAGTCCCGGTGCTTCTAGCCTTACCGGGCTCTTCTTCGAGGTCCGTCGCATTGTTCGAGCTTACATCACGCCATCGCTAAACTTAGATTTCCAACGCAGAATGGCCCCATTTACGTCTCTAATAATTATTCATTGTTCGAGAACCCATATGCCTGGAATAACGTCGCTGATTACGTCTGGATCGATCAGCCCTGGTACGTCGTGCTTCTCGTCGTTGTCCACCGTGCTGAAACACGTACATTTAGTGGCACCGGATGGAGTACGTGCGACTCGAACAGCTATAGTGAGTGTCATGCAGAGCATGGCTTAAGCGTTCACACTGACTTGATACCAAGTAAACGACGAGGATCAAATGGCGGCTGATTTCGTGAGTACTGCTTCTTTTTCGTTCAAAATGAAATGCTCAGGCATCTACTAGATGGGCTTCCTGGAGAACTTCGTCAAAGTCTTCCCTGGCCTCGCGCATCGTCCGTTGCACATCACTGGTGAGAGTTACGCTGGAATGTACATTGTGAGTACTCTTCATCGACAAGGTTTGCTTCCGTAACGTTTCTTCTAGCCTTACATCACCAAAGCCTACTTCAATATGGAAAACCCTCCGGTCAAGCTTTCCAGAATCGCCATAGGCGATGGGACAATAGGATCCGGAGAAGAGTTTCAGCTTTTACCTGTTGTCACCGTTTTAGAAACCTATCCTCAAATCATCGCATACGACACCGATGTCTTGGAATACTTCCGCGGGCAGTGCGTAAATATATTTGTAATCCTATGCAAGTATTCACCCGTTTCCTAGAGCTTCTCTCTGTGGTTACAATCTCACTCTCCAATATCCTCAACCTGAGCATTTCCCAACCCTATCGTTCACCCCTGGTAATAACCCCTTGTCGTCCCTCGCAAACTGGGTAGGAGGAAATTACAAGAAAAAACTGTCGAAGCAAGAATTCATGCGAGAAGCCGAGGAACGGTTTGCAGCCAAACTCGCCAAGCGAAGTATACCCCTTTCGAAGCGCGAGAAGATGCGCGCAAAGGAGGCATGGAAGCGCAGCATCGTCAATCGCCCTAGCGGCACTCTTGATCCTTGGTATGGTTGTGATATATACGACGAGATGCTCGACTATGCCATCAACTACACGTTCCCATGGTGTACGTTATTCCTTTCTGCCGCATACTTTGTCTTTTGTTGAACTTGGGCTTGTTTCAGCTTTAAGTGAGAGCTCGGGCGGCATGTTCGACGTTTACAACATTCCCGATGCACTGAATCCCGAAGCACCCATGGACGCTTCTGTCTTCCTCAACGGTTTGTCCTGACAATATGTAGATAAGATTCATACTCATGCCGTTTCCCTAGATCCACGCACAGTCGCTGCTATCCATGCCCCTACAAGCAAAAATTGGTCCGAAAGCATAAACTATCCGTTTGGTGGTAGTAAGCATGTGTCCGCGTGCCTTTGGATCTCTACTTAACCCATTCGCAGACTATTCCAATGGCGATCCAAGTGTGTAATTTTTCCTTGTCCCGAGTCTAATGGATCATTTGTGAATCTCTCGTTACCAACCTCGTTCAGGCCTCGAGTGAGTTCTCTGCCTCGATATCAAACATGTTTATTGAACAAAGATCAGACCCATGGGATTTTTGACTGAGCTCGCCACGAATGCGACAGCGCACGACATGAAGATTATCATCTTTTCAGGCAACGACGATTCTCTCATCCCTCATTACGGCTCGCAGGGTACGTGGTCCCATCGTGCTCACTGGAATTTCCACTGACACATTATATAGTGGTCATCCAGGTACGGTTCCAGTAGCATTTTGGGGTAAATGACAAGATCGAGCCATTTCACAGAATACCACGTTTGGTAATATACAGGGCTTCACTCAGAAGCCCGAGACGCCATGGACCAACGACGCGGGCGAATTTGCAGGCATCGTTCATCAAGAGCGTGGCTGGACGTATGCTCTTGCCGTACACGCTGGACACCTTCTCGGCTACACCAATCCCGTTTCGGTCAGCCCTCCCACCCCCCTCCAATTCATTCCATCCTACGAGAAACTGACTCTAGAACTGCAGGCCCTCACGCTCGTCCGTGAATTTATCTTTGGCGACAACAAAACGGGCTTGGTTACCACTGGCGGCGCCGTCGTTGGTGGTCAAGTGGCCTCGCTCGGCAATGAAATCATATCGGGGCAAGCAGGGATTTATTATGGTTCTGCGACGACCGCATCGACCTACTTCTTTCCGACGGCTACTGTGGAGGCCTGGGACGCGTTCATGTCTACTGACATGTACGCGCGTCCGACGCATCGCTAGCTGATTACGTGGTGATTAGACTGCGAATTGCCACTGGGTCGGCGCGCGAACGATGATAATTTCTCTTTTTACCTTCTTTCTTTTCTTTCTCTCCCGTTTTTTCTTCGTCTTTTTCTTTTTCTTTGGCGGGCTCACGCAACGACGTTTAAATGGCATGCTTGAAACGGTTTCCTAAACGACATTTTCTTCACTGCGTACGAACGGACAAGGATTCCTTATCTCTCTCTCCCCATTCGCTTCTTCTCAATCTTGTTGTGATACTAGGCTTTGTGTACCATTCCTGTCATACACATTCATGTCAAAATACAAAATGGAGCTTCAAAATGGAAGCTTCGGAGACGGAGTCCGCCGGATCAAGTCTAAATCTTGCCGAAGCAAAATTCAAGCATAAATATCCATGCTAAATTCAATTGCAGATACGAGAATTCAAATATCCAAGCAGCATGTGATCTAATCTGATGCATATACAATTTCCTTAAATCAAACTGTGCTGAGTTCAATTGCAAATGCAACGGCCAGCTTTGAGAACTCGAGCATGTGGTCAAACGAGAACTCCTCCGAAATATCAATACGACTGATCGCCAAATTAGTAAGAAAGTTTAAGAGAAACATGCCAAGAACATACTCGTTGCTCGAGTGAATGTTGTTGTGGTTGGCGTTCTCGAACTTCGATTCTAAACAGTGTCATCAGTGCGAGGTTCATCCAGGTCAGAATGGCATTACCAATGGTAAAGATGGATGGATATCCAGCCTTGCTCCAAGATGCACTGTAGTACTAGATCAGCAAAAGTGGGTGAAAAAATGTCGACGAGTCATACTGGTCTGAGCATGCGTATCCACACTTGGTCTCGGCGTAGGGAATAGATAAGTAGGTATCGATGAGCTGCTTGTTATAGTTGGTCAAACTTCAATATACGTCAACTTTGACTCCGCAGCGAAGAAAAGGAAAAATCTTACGTGTCATCCACATAGTCTACAATCACGCCGACTTCCTCCTTGGTACCCCGTTTGACCCAGGCAGTCATGTCGAACTAACACAGTGAGAAAAGCTTTTTTAAAAAAGTATTTCCAACCATACCTGGCTCATGGCATAGACAGGCAGATCCTTAGATGCATAGTGCCGAGCAACTGCTTGTGACCCGAGTAGTCCACCCTCCTGAACACTATATGAGTCGCTGCTAGTAGCCTTTACGAAAAACTGACCTCGGCAGAGTACCAATGGAACTCGACTGGTCTCTCGGGAACGAAACCAGACACCAGAAGCGCCCGATACGCTTCAAGAATGGTAACCGTGCCAGATCCGTCATCGTCGGCACCTGAACCATATCGTTAGCACTTGTCAAACGTACTTGGCCACCACTAACCTGGAGCAGATAGGAAGGGCCAGAGGTTGGTGCTATTCAAGGGTCAAAGTGCTGTCATATCACATAGATAAGGTACTAACCTATCTTGATGAGCGCCAATAATCACGGTCCGGTCATCTTCCGTAGATGACCCATTAATTCTAGCAATCTAGGCGCAAAATATTAGCGTCGACAAAACAGTGACGGATAGCTTACAATGCTATGTTGGCCCCAAGAATGTTCGAATTCCTCAACTGTGATCAAAGATTGCAACGATGGGGACGCATTCTTGTCCGTTATCTGCATTGGTTCAATGAGCTATACGATGGCGCGACACCGTGCAGCATCATACCTCTTTCACCTTTGACAATAGCCATAGTTGACTCTGTCTTCCAGTCTGCAGCCATCCTGTTAGCATAAAAACTGCACGGTATCAGAGAGGATAGACCTCGCTGCGATAATCTACAAGAATTGATGAGCGCCAAACAGAAAGGTAAAACAAAGTGCTACACACATCGCGTCCGGAAGCTGGAAAACTTGGTCAAATGTTCCTTTGGTCCGGCAGTTGACAAAGCCTTGATGACTGCAGTCACTTGATCGTGCAACCTCGGGGGCACATAGGAAACTACAAACGTTGAACGAAACGCTGGTGATCAGCCGAGTCAAGCACCCACCAGTAGCTTGTGGATTCAAACGAGAAAAGGCTTCGAGGTCAGGCGTGTCCGTGCTGGAATATTTTACGTCCTTTGTTTACGATGTTTGGGATACCGACGAGTTGGGACACCTACACATCAAAGAATTTGATTCCTTTGGCCTTGGCCTCGATCTAGCTCGGGATATGCTGAGCTGGTTGAATAAGCGATGTTAAAGCGTCAGTCGAACCTTGTTGAGCTCCGTCATGAGTACTGGTTCTCTGCCCTCCATTTGTACTAGGCGTTCCTCATTGAGATTGAGACTGAATCCATCCGTCGTACTGGGATTGGTATCAAAGGTCTGACCATTGAGAATGACTTGGGCATTCCCAGTGTCATAGGAAGTTGGAATAGTAGCAGCGAGGGAGCCGCTGACTATTGGAAAGAGCAGAAGGACCTGGGCTTTCATGACAAGTGAATGCCGAGAGATAGTTCAAAGCAGTCGACAACCTTCGGCTGCGGTAAAGTTGGACAACAGGGATAAACAGGCCAAAACTAAGTCAAATTCAAATTCCTTGCCATACGCCGCGCTCAGCCATTCAGTCAAAAGGGACCAATGCTGAGTCAGCATTGTGTCGCGGGCACGTGATCTGGACCCTCTTTCTGTCGGACTATTCAGGCCTCAGACTGGCAGAACCAGTTTTGATGGACAGAACTGATGTTGATGTTGTTGATACATCTGATGACGAAGAGCGTGAGGTCGTTCTCTCTGAAGATGATGGCCTCAGGCCAGTCTTGACGCCAATAAAAGCGATTCGCGTATCTACCCTTCTGCAAAGCACCCCCACAGAAAGAGGCCCCCAGCGACGCGTCAGCTCTCACTTGATGTCAAGGAAACGTAATGAAAAGCTCAGCGATCCTGATGTAGGGACATTATTACCTCGGAAACGTACCAAGGCATGATAAAATTCGCATTCCCCATTCAATATTGACATTCTCTCAAAGGTGCACCACACAGGTTCTCCTGTCCCCACAGAAATGTGTTCTACAGACAGCTCTGGCTGGATAGGAGAGACTCCACAATTATCCCCCATTGTTTTTGCGCAGCCGGAGTCACCTGATCCCCTTCAGTTTGTCTCTGCTCGGCGTTCGCAGGCACATATTCCATCGCAGCCCGATTCACCGCTAGACGCTCATGCAGCGCATCCATCTTTCATGGAACCGGATTCACAGCCATGCAATCGTTATTCCCTGCGTCGCCGAGAAGCTCGGCAGATGAATCCTTACGCTTACGACAAGTTGCTTTACAAGCAACAACTAAAGTCACATCCTGACGCTATTGTAAAATTCCGCAGTCCTCCGCATCGGTCGGGTTCTTATGAGGCAGATCAACGTGGCACAGAAGATCTCATATCTCCCTTTGACGACCCGGAAGAGGATGGTGATTACGTTGATGTAGAAGGTAAAAGTGGTAGAAGAAAGGGAAGTAAAGGTATTGACAGGGCCGACGAAACAGTGATAGATGAGGGCTGGCTGCCTGAAGCCCTGAAGGAGCTGTCAAGTAGTGACGACGACGATATCGAAATCCAAAGGTTAGCGAAAAGGATTCGCAAAGAGCGGGAGAAAGCCGAGGCGATAGCCAGAGCCGAAGCTAGGCAACTCGCCAAAGAGACTCCCCAGGCGGAATTAGAGAATAAGAAGAGAAGGATAAAACCTTTTCCAATTCGCGAGAGTGGTAAACGCACACCCACAAATCACCCCCGACGTGATCCCTCTCCTGTGAGTCTCTTCCAGTATTTCATTGTCTCCCTAAATATTGTCGGATAGGAACGCTTTTCGTCTCCATCCCTGCTTCCCCGTGCAAACTCTGAGCCTGCGACGTCGCGCCCTGCGTCCCCTGAAAAATTACCTCGCGGACCTTCCGACGAAAAAAACAAGAAACGCAAAAAGTGGAAACAAAATTCTGGAGCTAATCAGTTAATTTACAGCTTTCATCACGACGGAACGCACCTCACATCTAAAAATCACGAAGGAAAGTCAAGCCGGCGTAGGACAATTGTGGTAATCGAAAGCAATGATGACGAATGTAGGCAGGCCCTAGATCCGGGATGGAGAGCAGAAGTAGAGAGATGGAATGAACTTGTCTCTCCTGCTCTCCTGCCCGCTGCAACGCCGACAAGTGCCCCGACTACCCCTCACCCCCGCCTATACCGTCGAGCATCGCTCCCACCACAGAATCAATTTCCAATTCATTTTTACTTTCCGCGTAAAGAGGAGCCGTTTTCAGCACTTCACCATCGTATTATCGTTGATATGAACATAATACCGCTTCCTTCCGGGGTCAAGTTCGGGGCTTCGTCGTATGTCCAAAGGGGCTTTCTCTATCAGCTCATTTTAGTCACCTCAGGAAATTCGGAAGCTGGACCACCGCCGTACTGCAATGTGCGGGGGTTCGAGATCAGTTCTTCCACGTCCGCTGCAGATTTTACCGCACTACTTGGCCCGTTGTGCAATCTTCTTGCTAATGCACTGCACGACTTCAGTGTCGACGACTCGGATACGATAAAGGAATGGGACTCCTTGACACGCGCTTTGTGTCAGCTCCTTTCATGGCTCGTGATCCATGCAGAAGACCAGGAATTCGTTACTCTAGGGGTGGCCTTACGAGAATATTTGGATGGATTGGCGCTTGTTCTGGAATCGCTCGAGACAACCCTTTTTTCGTTGACTGCACATTGGTTTGTTTTGGAGGCCTTTGCCCGCTTTACTATCGGAGTGAAGTATAGGCGAGGATTAGCGGAAAATGGGCCCGTCTTCCAATCAGCGAAACGGCTCATACAACGTTTGCTTGGCGTTGATTTGCAACCGGCCTTTGTTGCTTTTCATGAAGCAGAAGGCAACGTGGATGTGACTTTATTATCCCATCGGGTTGCTGAGCTGTGGGCATGTCTCGTACACCTACTTGGCAGCTTCGAAACATCGTCTGAGACAGCTCCTGGTCACTTACTGTGGCGTTTGCTTGGCGACCTATACCCGGAATCCTCCCCGACTGGGTTAGAAGCAAGTGAAGAAATGTGGTATATAATTTTTAGCCTCTGTGCTATTTCACAATTCTCCGTCCATGGTCTGGCGACTTCGGTTTTTCGGCTTCCCGCAGCTTGGGAACTTGTGACTGCTGCCCTCAAGAAGATCGTGTTGACAGACAATCCCGAAAGGAACCACCGGCTTCCACAACGTGCCTTGAAGAAACGAGATGACTACGTATCATGCGTTGTTTCTAGATGTTTCCTTCTATGGAGCCAATGGGGATGGCGCTTGGACGGTGGGGTACCCATGTTCAAGTCTCTCCAAGAGATCTTCCGATCCCGTAACTTTGCCAATCTCCTTGGTGAACGAACTGTTTCTATGGGTTTTCTCGAGAGGGGCGATCTGGAGCTCTTATCCAAACAAGACCAGCATGACTCCGTTTTTGAGGTATTCCTGAAAATGGTGGTGCAGGCTGTTTACCTATTGAATGCCAATGTCGAGCTGGAACCAAAACAACGCTCAGCACACATCAAGAAGCTCCTTCAAATAGCCGTTCCCGTCAGTCCTGTTCCATTTTCGCGTTCTGCCCCGCCCTCTGCGCACTCGCTCTCCATGCTTGTCAACCGTTTTAACGCAATGGCAGTCGCCGTGCATCTCGATCCGACGCCTTCCAACGTTAAGTTCCGTATCATCCAGGCGAGGCGATGCGTAAGCTTTAGAAACGCGGACGACCAATCTAGAGTGGCGTGTGTATATGGTATGATGAATTTCGCCATGCTTGCCAGGCACCACAAAGTTGTTGGAGGGTTAGAAGAAGTGTTGGGATGGTTAGCGGAGATGGTGGACATACTCATGGATGAGTACAAAGAGGGAGAAGGTGCTGTTGGGAAGAAGGCTACGACGACCTTGATCCAGTTGCTGATCAGATCGGTGAGGCGTGTGGTTGAAACTGCATCGCTGGACAAGAGACAAGGTCGAGCGGAATACCCGGACCCGGTGCTCTTGGACGGTCGTGAGTGCTCTTTCTACGTCTGTCACCCGGATTCATAGATGATGTCTGGTTAGCCTGGGTCACTAGGGTGTTCAACCCACGGACGGACCTAGTTACGATTCAACAAACGGGAGTCGAGATCCGAATGCTAGTACAGACCTTCCTCGATGCTCGCCTGAAAGTATTGCCAGCAACTCAACCACCTCCACCCCCTGTTGTTCACTGCATCGAGAGTCAAGAGAGCCAGGATGAATATGATAGGCTGTTTTTGGACCTGAATGACGAAGAATTGCTGGCCGCGCTGGGCGAGGAGACTGGAGCTTCCAATGTCGCTGATCTCAAGTCGAAAGAAGACATGTTGTGCAAGGTCGGGCTTTACTACTAATCGGTGCCTGCGACAATCACCTCATAATGCCGTCCAGGTTCTCGATAAATTCATTTCACCCGCCGTGTATCGTCTTGTCTGTAAACATTTCTGTGAAAACGAGAGTGCAAAGAACGATGCAACGAGCATAAGGGTTGCTGACGAGTGGATAGATTGTTGGGTTGGCTGCGCTAATGTTCTTGTGCAGAACAACTACAAGGTAGCTGTTAACTGATACTCCAGCGATATGTTAATATTGACAGCAATAATGTCAGGAATGGGGATTATACATGAAACTTGGTCAGCAATCTTGGGAGAAGATCATCGATAGCTCGTGGCGCCGTCGAGTCGGTCTGCGCTTCAACCTGATGCTTCTTCGCCTTGACCCGGGGGCGTTTAACGTAAGACAGAACATGTATACTTCTATTCGACCCTCCTGACCAATAGGGTTTCTACAGAAAATGAGGGACGAATTCATAGCTGTACTGCTAGTAGCCACTTTATCGTGCAAGACGACGATAGAACACGAGTTTATCGGTATCGTGCTCTCGCTGGACGGGCTGAAACATCCCCTACTTCGCGGTGCCCCATTTTATCCCATTCCTGGGACGAAAAAATACGAAGTCGGTCCATCAGATTATCAAGTTGCCCGGGAACGATTGATACAAAGTTGGTCCACCCTTGTTGGTAGCAAACGTTATCATGACCGCTGTTCCAGCCGTTTTTTCTAACACCGCTCGATGTCTTGGTGCTAGGGTAGATGCCGAAAGCCAGGCATATGCAGAGTTGGTGGTGATGATGCTTTCAACGATGCGCGATATTTACGAGGTACGCAGCTATTCGTTTGTTCAGTATGTTGCCTAACATGTGCCTTGGAGTCTGCGGAGGACAAGGAAACATATGGCGTGTTTTGTCGGAGGATACATGAAGCGCTGATGGGCTATGGGGAGCTTGCGTCACATCCGAGGATGGCTGATGAGCTCGAGTGGGGGAAGAAGTTAGCTACTTAGGGTTAGGGTTTTGTGTTATATAATCTTGTCTTGACCCACCGCCGGGATCTCACACTCGTCCCTTGGATTCCGCTCTCGCGCAGACATGGCGGGGCTCATCTCTCCAAAGCCACTTTCCTACTTGCAGCACGGCGCTCAGTTCAATCCTTACCAACAACAGCGCCTCGCAGGCTCTGCGCTTTCCGCGTACTCGGAGACGCCCTCGCTCGGTCTCCAGCCCCATCAGCAACACATCATCGGCATTCATGAGGAGAACAAAATATATGCCCTGGTCATCGATCTCATGAACCCCAGTACGAGGGAGGGCGCCCTTCTGGAGCTCAGCAAGAAGAGGGAGCAGTACGATGATCTGGCGCTCGTTCTTTGGCACTCTTTCGGTCCGTGCTGTGCCGTATGAATAGGCCTCATAATGAGCTTTCTGACGGCACTTGCGTAGGCATTATGCCCGCCCTCCTCCAGGAGATCGTTTCTGTGTACCCTCTCCTGTCTCCGCCGAACTTGACGGCCCATGTTTCCAACCGCGTGTGCAATGCTCTTGCACTGCTGCAATGCGTCGCCTCTCATTCTGAGACACGACAACTATTCCTCAATGGTATGTCATTGCACTAGAGCCGCCCCTTGAACGAATACTCAATCTTTCTAGCTCATATTCCCCTCTTTCTGTATCCTTTCCTTAACACGACTTCCAAAACCCGGCCTTTCGAGTACCTTCGTCTTACCTCACTTGGTGTTATTGGCGCTCTTGTCAAGGTATTTATTACCCTTGCTATCCTTATTTTTACCGCTACTAATGCACTATGTGAAGCAAAACGACAACAATACCGTTATTCATTTCCTGCTTTCCACTGAAATAATACCCCTCTGCCTGCGCATTATGGAGACAGGCTCTGAGCTTTCAAAAACCGTTGCAATTTTCATTGTGCAAAAGATTCTTCTGGACGAAACGGGCTTGACGTATATTTGTCATACCTATGAGCGATTCTATGCCGTCGGCACTGTACTCAGCAACATGGTGAATCAACTTGTGGAAACCCAAGCTGTCAGACTGCTCAAACATGTTGTACGATGTTACCTGAGATTGAGCGATAATATGAGGTATGTCGACGTGCTTCACGCTGACGCGTGCCCCTGGGCTGACGCCGCCCTCAGAGCGCGGGAAGCGCTGCGTGCATGTCTTCCCGAGCCCCTCCGTGACCAGACGTTCAGTGTTCTTCTCAAGGTATTGATTAGTTCACCTGCGTGTGGCGCCGCTAATAAGTTTTGCAGGGTGATATGGTGACAAAACGTTGCTTGACGACTCTTTTGAACAATTTGAATGAACAGTGACACTACGTGGTTTCCCCTCCTTGTGTGGTAAAATTGGACAATGTGGATAAATCCGAACAACTTGCACTCTTAGTCAATGTACTACCACTTGCTAACTCACTAATATGAACATCACCGTAAAAGGCTTGCTTTACTATAAGTTCTAAGAAATTTGTTTCCCAGATATTTGACCAGATTAATGGATACGCTGTGGACATCCAAATCCAAAAGTGCTCTATTGATGTCAGCTGGTTGTCTATATGTTATATGGTAAGTGGATCTCAGACATATTTCATAAGTATCTCCAATCTGAGATGCTTGCTATATAAAGGCATTATTAAGGACCTGCAGATACAAAATGCCTGAATTTCAAAATAAGTGATCAAAGCAAAGTTTCTCCAGACCATATGTTCAAAAAAAAAAAACTTGCTGAAAATAATCTTGGACTATTTGTGATCATCACACAATTAGGTTTTTATTTATTTACTATGTCTTTCTAATCCTCTTTATTTTATTTATTCTATCATTTATATTTCTTAGTTAAAGTCCTCTATTTCAAATTCTATTCCAAACTAAGTTTAGCTGCCTTTTTCTTCAATAAAGATCAATGCCAAGCCTAAATATGAGATTGCAAATATGCTTGCCTTCAATATCAATCAGAAAAAGCATTATTGCCAGCTTTTATACTTGGTATATTGGCTTGATTATAAAGGGATTAACAAAAAAACCTCATAACTTCTAGCTACAAATTTAAAAAATGCTTTAGAGCTTGAAAGAACTTTGTCATATCCCCATACATAACTCTGGTCTCATTCACCCTCCTTCAAGCTACTCCTCTGATCTCCAACATGTGGCAACCTTAGACC
>JBBPKM010000622.1:0-13084 GCA_038089255.1 Austroboletus rostrupii | reverse complement strand
CAGCAAGTGGTATGTCCCTGGATCATCATGATACAAGTTTTCTAGCCCATGATCCAAGCTATAACCAGAGTCAGAGGAGCCATGGGCTAGACCCTGTGGGATATGCAGGCTTGAAAATGGACCATAGAAGTCATCGTCGGAATCTGAGTCTGGCCAGTTCATTGTTGCGTGTGTCCATTATCGCAAGCGCTGCAAGCCTGCGATGGTTTACACGCTGATGACTAATCATAATATAATTAAATTAAACTATTTATTTTGACAAGCGTGACCGATGCGATAGTTCTCTCTCGAAAGTCTCCAGACGTTTTGGTCATCGGAAGATCCCAAGGCATGGTGAGGGCTGACCAAAAACAGCTGGTTTCAAGACTAACAAAATGGCTGCTCTCAAGGATCTAGACTCATGCTTGACCAACTTCTTATGTTATGGCTATGCCTGTTACTCTTTCTATCTATTCATAGAAGTCATATTTGATTTGGAGTCCAATTTCTAATCTACTATTTTCATTCATAAGTTATAAAAATCCATTCCATTTATCTATGCCTATATTCTTAAGGAGATCTAATAATATTTATTCAAAAGCATAAAATTCCCTTCTATTGCAATGCTAAACATAATGATTATATAGCAGTGATATAAATCAAGAATCTCTAATTTATTTATTTCAAGATTTAACCATAAGCATGTGGTTTTTTTATAACTATGGTCTTGATGGCTATATAACTATTTATTAGATGTACATGCAAGCCTTATGTCATCCTTTCTATTTGTCATAATGTAGTGCTTTAATAGCATGGCCTACTTTTTATGACTTTTTATGACTTACCTTATTTATTAAAGCATAAATTGCTATTAAATAATAAAAACACTTATAGACAACATCAAGTATTCTCTTCTACTTGATCTATTAGCAATTAATTTCTATTCTATCTTTGAGTGGATACTTCTTTGTTTTATCTTGAATTCATGACTTTAGTTATTAAGTTATTTCTGTCACTAGTTTTTGCTTTATAAAGGCTATACTTTTATATATCTGATTAAAATATAATAATAAAAATGCTTTCATATCTTCAAAAAGACCTTATAGTATTTATTACTAATCTCTATGTCTTTTCTTCCATTAAAAGTTATATATAAAAAGTATATAGTAGTGGCATAATCAAGCCTTCTTTAATTTATTTATTTTAAATTCAATTATAATATATAATTGCCTTATATATATAATTTAAAGGCTATTTTTTAAAAAAATATGCATATAGCTTTATATTTATATTTATATTTTTTAATTTATATATTAGCAATATAATCTATATTTAGTTATATTATATTTTAGATTATATATATATTATAATATTTCAATATATAATGACTAGATAAATAAAACTAAAATATTTAATCTGGAAAATCTAGAAAAAACATTTTATTTTAAAGTTCTTTTTCTTTTTTAAAGATATTATCAAGTTGTAAATATAAAATAGTTCTTGTTTTAAATTAAAATTTCAAGACTTGCTTTATAAAAATCCAAAAATCCAAATTCATGATATTTAATTTAAAATAATACTTTAAAGATATTATATTTTATTCTATATTTAGGCTTTAATATTAAATTTATTTTAAATTTAAGTGAAAAAAGTTTATGAAGATAAATTTTAATATAATAAAAGCAAAAAAGCATTTTTGAAAATTAGAAATATAATAAAGCAATATCTAGAAATATCTAATACAATCAAATCTTTTATAATCCATACAGTTTGAAAAAAGCCATAAGATATGGATTATTAATAGTATGAATTTTTTAAGAGGCCTTTATCCTATAAGAAAAAAACTACAAGCTTTTTAACAATATTAAATTGCTGTATTATCAAAAACTTAGATATTTAATTAAGTTGTAGAGATATTATATTATGTATCACAGATAATTAAATATTAGAATATCTATAATGCAAAATAAGAGTTGTTTTATTAAAAGGAAAAATAATTTGTCAAATAGATGAAAATTATAGTCCTTGATTTAGCTATGTGTGATAAGTACCAAAACACATCTAAAGTTAGCTCCACCTTTTATACTACCAGGTTATTTCAATCTTTAATATACTTTTCGATAAAGAGAGCACTTAAAGAGCCTTTTTATAAGGAGGACAAGATTTGGCTGATTTATCTTTATCATTACTAGTAGCAGTTTTTAAATCTATTTGCTTTATATCCATCATTGCTTGGCAAATTTTCTTTTCTAATGCTATGTCTAGGATATATAACTTTCTAGCTAAGTATAGAAGTTTGTTCAAACTCATCTAATTAGAGGCTGGCAATATGTTTCTTGCTTGCAAGTAATTTATTGCATTTGCTATCTCTTTGTCAACTTCTTTGACTGTTATGGTACAAGGGAAAAAAAGCCTGAAAGGCAATATTTATAAAAAAAAATCAAAAAAGAATGGCCTCAATGGCCTTATTTTTCAATTTTTAGACTTGTCTTGCTAGGCTGCAAGATCTTATCTAATCTTATCTTATCAAGAGGCACTTATGTCAGTGCTTATCGTATATATTGATCATATCAAGGAATGCCCTGAACTCTATTTATCAAAGTCATATCAGTCAAAGGATGGCTGTTTCTTAAAAGATCCAGGCTTTACCTGACCAATTTCTTATGGCATGGCTGTGCTTGCTTCATGCCCTATCTATTCTCTAGAGTCACATCAAAAACCAGAATCTTGTTTCCTGACTCAGGGTCCCTATTTATAAGTTACAAGGACTCACTCCTTATCTATGACTCACAAGGAGTCACTTCTTATCTATGCCTCATGGTTATAGCATGCTGCTATACCATGCAGGTCTTCTCATGGTATTTATTCTAGAACCACAGGGTTTCCTTCCATAATAAGAATGTATATAAAGAACATGCATCAGCAACATGGATTAAGGGTTCTGTTTCTATTTATCTCAAAGATCTGCCACACTAGCATGTGGTAATCTCATGACCACAGCCTTGAAGGCTATGCTAATCTTATTAGATGTGCATGCTGGCCTCATGCTATGTATGCTTTCTATTTGTTATGACAACATGCTTTGATAGCATGATATACTTCTTATAATATTTAATGGCTTAAATCTATTTTTTAGATTCTTAAAGTATTTCTATTAGATGATAATGAATTCTTATTTAATTAGTGTACAATAGTGGGACTCAAGGTTATTTTGACATGTTTTGACTAGTGTTTTGACTTGTAATGAATGGCTAAGTTGAGTAGCCACTAAATTAAGACAGAGTTTACTTTTTTGATGCCTATAGAACGATCCAGAGCAACTTGCTGCAGTGAACACCTGCAAACCCACATGTTGACCCCAATCTCTACTGGACTGCCTCAGCCTCAAGCCAGAATTCAAGTAACCCCCATTTGAGGAGCTAGGCTGCAACCAACCACCCATCTACTATGATCAGCTTCCTAGCCTCAGAGTTGAGGTCAACACAACCAGACAAATTTACCATT
Organism: Austroboletus rostrupii; assembly: GCA_038089255.1. NCBI lineage: Eukaryota > Fungi > Basidiomycota > Agaricomycetes > Boletales > Boletaceae > Austroboletus > Austroboletus rostrupii. The sequence continues at coordinate 9,601 of JBBPKM010000622.1, read as the reverse complement.
CTCTGGACCAATGATCAAACAAAGCTCCTCGTCACATGGCTTAAAAACCACCCTGCCAACTGTAGAATTCTTTTCTATGAAAACAAGATGCAATGCCCCATGTATATTGAGAAGGCATCAGGCAAGGACAAGACCACAATCCAAGGCATCATCGTGAAACATGTCTTTGCTTAAGGCCCTCTTTAGAAGGATCAGTATGCATCAGCGTCAAAGAAGAAGTTTTCATAGAGTGTTTCTAATCAAATCACCTAGTAAGTTTTCACTACTCTTTTTTCTTTTTATCTAATTTATTACAATCTTTTTTGCATGTTTTGAACACATCACCACATCCTGAATTAGACAGAGCATGGTGTTGAATCTGGTGGTTTGGCGTCCAATCCACTCAAGTCTGTTCTTGCCAAATTCCCCCTGTATGAGCACCTGCATGCCCTTTGAAAGGGCATTTCAAACTTCATTGCAAAGCCAGTGACATCAAAACCTGGCATCTCTCGTGGCAGCAACCACCTCAAGATCATATTCAAGAATATCAAGGCTAGCGTGGTGGATGGTGCTGTAGTAGTGACAACCCCCACTCAACTGGCATGCAGCTCCAACGATATCAACATGGATGATATGGGCGAATATGAGGAGCCCAAGGGTGAGACTGTGGATGAGCTGGTGAATGCAGGCATGCTGTGGCGAGGCAAACGAAAGGTAAGTGGCCTATTGAGTACCATTATATGTTCACTAATTCCACTACTAATTACAAGGCAGCTGAAGATCTAGATAGCGATATGGATGATACTACCTTCAACTTCAACTTCAACTTATGGCAAGCCAGTTTCTCATTCATGGGTGTTACAATTTACCCTTAGTCTTTATCCCTTTCCTCTTGCTATGTCTAGATTCGGACTTATATTTCTTTCACAATAGTCACTCATACACTTTCACAACTATTGCCCTGGTACTTCAGTTCCCTCTTGATTACTCATTTCCTCTGACTCATCGTTCCTCGCTGACTGATACATCAGTCAGCATTTACTCATATACGTTTACTCCTCACTTCTCCTTTTGTACTCTACAAGCCTGCCCTCAACTTCTCTCTTAGATATATAAACCCCTCAATAGGCTCCCTGTACTCTAGCTTAGTTCTCCCTTGTATTCTTCCAAATGCATCTCTTCCTTGTGCTAGCTCCCGGACGCTCTCTTTCATCTGGTCTCCTAGACAACTAGTCCTTGTCCTACTATTGAGTGGACACTATCTTGAACTATCTCGAACCCTTGACCCTAGGATTAATCCAAATACTTGGTTCTTGCCTCACAAGGGCTATGCTCCTACCTACCTGGTCGAAGCATAACAATGGGCTTGTGAGTGGGGGTTTCCACTCTCCCAAGCCCCAGGCCATCTTCTTATGATGTGCAAGGCTTGATGGTGGCACTTGCTCCACCATTGCACACTACCTCGTCGTCAACATCTTCCCATGGTTCACCGTCACCCTATCCTCCACTGTCACCCCATCTCCTACCGTCACCCCATCCCCCACCATCATTCCAATCCCTGCCATCTCGTGTATCATTGAGTGGAAGCCAAGGTAAATGTATCCATTTAGATCTTGATGAAACTTTGTCCCAGGTGAATGTGGCAGCAAAGGTCTGGATAATTGCCAACTGGTGATTATGATGGAAAAGAATCACGTGCTCAGCATGAAGCTTCAAAACCTCAACCAAGAGTGTGAGTATAACCTCGCATGAGAATGCATGCAATACAAGGTGTTCAATGCTTACCTGATTCATCAACATGGGATAAAAGTGAAGGAGGTGGAGATTCGCCTTGAGCAAATCAAGGCACAGGCTAAAGAAGCGGAGGTGGAGATGCTTTGTTTGCATCTCTGTTTGCAGGGCATTGAGTCATTGGACAGCACAGACAAAAATTAGCTATACTGTTGTGTCTGTATGTTTTCATTATGTTTTTTGCCAAAATATACTGTTTTTACAGGACTAATCTATGCTGGATGAAATACATGTCTAGCTTTATGTGCACTGGCTTTGTAGTAAAAGTTGCATCAAATGCTGATGCTTGTGCTGGCCTTCTTGATTCTTATTGCTACCATCTCCAGGTATATCTTGAGTACCCATTGAAATACTCCAAGTGCTAAGGCCCTAATGTCAGAGCCAAAACATGTCTTGCCATTCTTAAGAGTGTCACCTTGGGCTTCAACACCAAGAGCTTATCTTTAATAGATATGTCACAGGTGGAGTCATATACATCTGGCCTTGCTACCTAGGGTTGGCCACCTGGCTAGCTCAAGGACTTAGAGAGGACTTGCTTTGAGGAGAGAGAAATTCCTAAACTTTGGAGGGAAGATCCAGGACTTCAAGACTGGGAATCCAGTCCTGTCACTGCAGGGGTTTATATATGAAAAGACTATGTACATGTATATACATGAGATCAAAGATATACTATACAATAACTAAATAAAAGTCCATTATCATTCAATAAGAATACTCTAAGAATCTAAAGAATAGATATAAGTTGTAAATATCATAAGAAGCATACCATGCTGTCAAAGCATGTTGTCATAACAAATAAGAAGCATAGATAAGACATAGCCTTCAAGGCTGTGGTCATGAGGAAACCATATTCCAGTGTGGCAGATCTTAAGATAAATATCAAATAGGATCCTTGATCCATGCTGCTGCTACATGTCTTCATGTACAGCCTTGCAATGGAAGGGAATCCCATGCTTTTAAAATATAAATACCATGAGACACCTGCATACTATGGCAGCATGCTGCAACCATAAGGCATAGATAGGGTGACTCTTTGTGAGTCATAAAGAGGGGTGAGTCCTTGTGACTCATAAATAGAGACTCTGAATCAGGGAACAAGATTCCTGCTCTTGATGTGACTCTAGAGAATAGATACAACATGAGGCAGGCATAGCCATGCCATGAGGAACTGGTCAGGCAAGCCTGGACCCTTGAGAGAACAGCCATCCTATGACTGATGTGACTTGCATAAATAGAGTTCAAGGCTTGTCTCTGATCATGTGACTAACCAGTGATCCTTGATAAGATAAGCAGGGGAGATAAAATAAGATCTTTAGATTATATAAGCACTGACATAAGTGCCCTTGATAAGATAAGGTTAGATAAGATCTTGCAGCCCAGCAAGACAAGTCTAAAAATGAAAAATAAGGCCATCAAGGCCACTTGTCATGTTGATGTATAAATATAGCCATAAAGGCTACTTTTCTTGTACCATAACAGATAGAGACAAAGAGATCAAGAAAACAGAGAGAAGAAGATGAGAAGCATCAAGGAGATGTGACAAATTTAAAGAAAACTTGCTGTTGGAGCAAGCAGAGCTAGGAGACCAGAAAGGAATTATCAAGATGCACTTAAATCTGAAGGGGCATCTGATAAGAATCAAATATGAAGGAAATAAGATCTGTTGAAGATCTTGGATGCCAGAAGGCAGACTAGAAGTTCCTGTGAGATAATGAACACAGAAAGTGCACAGAACATCATCAGGGGATGTTCAGAAGCAAGGGAAATATTGGCTAATAAGCCAGATATGCAGCAAGATGGTTCCTGATCATATGGAAGATAATTAGGAGATCAAAAGAAGATTTGATAATCAATCAATGAAGACTTGGTGGAGTTCTGTAACTATTGATGAGGCAGTAACAGGAGTGAGTCTGGGATGGTTAGAGAGAGCTAAGAAACAAGTGGGGACTGCACTGAGAGTGCCAGGAGTTGTTACAATATAAGAAAACAAGCCTTTATGAATATATTTATGAAGATCAAAGAGAAATGGCCTTGATGGCCTTGTTTTTCATTTTTATGACTTGTCTTACCAGGCTGCAAGATCTAATCTTATCAAGTTGGCACTTATCTCAGTGCTTATCTAATCTCTTATCTATTGATCTTATCTTATCAGGGGATATCTCATCAAAGCATCTTATCTTATCTCCCCTGAATATCTTATCAAAGGATCACTGGCTGATCACAAAGACACATGATCAGGGAAGACCCTGAACTCTATTTATGCAAGTCACATCAGTCACAGGATGGCTGTTCCTCAAAGGGTCCAGGTTTGCCTGACCAAGTCCTCATGGTATGGCTGTGCCTGCCTCATGCTCTATCTATTCTCTGAAGTCACATCAAAAGCTGGAATCTTGTTCTCTGACTTAGGGTCCCTATTTATGAGTCACAAGGACTCATCCCTATTTATGACTCACATGGAGTCACTCTTATCTATGCCTCATGGTTGCAGCATGCTGCCATTCTCATGGTATTTATTCTAGAAGCATGGAATTTCAGGCTGTACATAAAGATGTGCAGCAGCAGCATGGATCAAGGGTCCTATTTGATATTTATCTCTAGATCTGCCACACCAGCATGTAGCTTTCTCATGATCATAGCCTTAAAGGCTATGTCTTATCCATGCTTCTTATTTGTCATGACAACATGCTTTAATAGCATGGTACACTTTTTATAACCCTTTATGACTTATATCTATTTCTTAGATTCTTAGAATATTTCTATCAGACGATAACAGGCATTTACTTAAATAGTATATATTATATCTTAGATCCCATGTACATATGTATATATAGTTCTTTCATATATAAATCCCCAGGGTGACAGGACTTGATCCCCAGTCTTGAAGTTCTGGATCTTCCCTTCAAAAGCTTAGAGATTTCCATCCCCTCTGAGAAGTCCTCTCTAAGTCCTTGATCTAGTATAGGATAGCCAGTCCCAGCTAGCAAGGCCTGGTGTTAAGACTTCACCAGCAAGTCCATGAAGGCAAATCCTTGGTGCCCCAGTCTAAGGTGACACTTTGAAGATGTTGAAGGGTGTTTTGGCCTATACATTCAGGCCTTAGCACTTGGAGTATTTTAGGAGTGATTCAGAGAACTAGGAAGAGATCTAGGGGTAGGAGAAGATCTTGGTGTAGGGAAAGTGAAGACACATCAGGAAGGGTCCTGATGGGCTGGAGCAGGTCTAGAGAACTCTTAGGTGTAGTTTAGAAGTGATTAGATCAGGATACATATGGTTGGTGACCATATGTAACTCAGATGCAGGAGAAGACATATCTAGAAGATGCCAAATATGGATCAGAGAGCCTTGAGGCAGCAAGAAAAACTGGAGAGAATTGAGGAGCATCCAGGGGAATGCCTGGAGCAATGAAGAATGATTGTACTTGATGCTTTTGATGAGATCAAGTGGTTCTTGTGAGATCCAGGATCAGGAGATGATCTGGAAGTTCTGGTAAAGTCAAAGAAAGTGTGATCTCAATGAAGAGGATGCATCAGGATATGCCCAAGGGCACACAGATATATGCTGGCAGGAGAGCCAGAAAGTCTAGTGAATATCTAATGGAAATCAGATGCTATCTAGAAGGCTTGATCCTGTATTAAAGGATAAGCAGTCTAGTGAGTGGCCAGATGGCCCAGTGGACTTTGGATGGATTAGGTAGGCATCCAGTAGGCATAGTAGATCAGAATAGGACTTTAGGAGTGGCCAGAAGTCAAACAAGTGCAGAAAAAGATCTAATTGAAGGCCAGATCTAAGAGAAGCAGTCAAGGAGGAGCATCAGTGGAGGCTAATGCAACTGGATTCAAGGGAAATCTTTAGGAGCATGATCCAGAGAAAATCTGGAGACCTAGGAGTGCTGGGAGGAGGCCAGATGGTTGACTAGATGAGAAGACCATGTGAACTCAATGAAGAGGACATGATCCAGGGAGATCAGGGATGGCCAGATGGATGATCCAGGTGCTCAGGGGACTGGAAGAGAATTCAGAGGATGTTGAATGCGAACCATGAATGAGTGATCAGGTTGTGATCCTGATCCAAGGATAGGAGGAGGTTGGAGAGCTCATAAGGAGCAGCTAGTAAAAAATGTCTAGAGACAACCTAGAAATGGCTCAGGAGAGCCCAGGAGAGGCCTGGAGGATTCCAGGATCATACTGGGGTGGAGGAATCTCTGGTAGGTTAAACAGGAGATGGCCGATCTAGAAAAAAGTGTAGTGGGACCCCTAAGGTAGGGACAAGTTGTAATACGTTCCATAATATTACTGATTTGAATCAATCATATCTTCATAATTTGTGAACTAAATCACATGATCTAGGGGGCAATTTTATAGCCAAGAGTATGTACTATTTATAACTCCACCAAAGCGAATTAAAATTCCCATACTACCTAGTGATATATTTCACACATTGCAATTTAGGCCAATATGAAAAGAGTTTTTGAGGTCACTGTATGAGTGGGTACTTGTTACACTTCAACCAGGTAGGTAGGAGCATAGCCCTTGTGGAGCAAGAACAAGCAACTGAGCAAGACCCAAGACTAGGGTTAAGAGTTCTGGTTAATCAAGGATAGCATCCACTTAACAGTAGAATGAAATCTGTTCACTAGAAGACCAAGTGAAAAAGATCACTTGGGAGCTAGTAATGAGAACAAGATATATTCAGAAAAATACAAGGAAGAACTAAGCTATGGTACATGGGACCCATTAAGGAGTTTATATACATGGAAGAGAACTCAAAAGCAGGCTCATATAGTATAAAAGAGGAAAATGAAAAGTAAGCAACTATAAGTAAGTACTGACTAATATATCAGTCAGTGAGAAAGGATGAGTCATATAGGATAAGTGATAATGAAGAAACTGGTATACTGATACAATAGTTATGAGAGAGTAGAGTGACTATTGTAAGAGAAAAAATAAGTTCAAATGGAGATGTATCAAGGAAAAGGAATAAAGACTAAGGAGAGATCATAATAGTACTACACTTCCATCAGAGGGCTTGATATACACCATATAAAATGGAACAATGGTAAAAATGTTGTTTATTTTGAAAAAGTAGCTATTAAAATTATCAGCACAATAAAAATCAAAATTGATCACTTACCATAATATAGTGTCATTTGAATGTTGAAAATATTTGCCAACATGACAAACTGGTAGGCCTAGAATAGACATATAAAGAAAAATAGCAACTTGTTCTTCTAAAGAGATAGATTTTGAGTTTGCATGCCCATATATTTTGAGGACTAAGATAAGCTCCAAAAATTCATTATAATGTATTCCTAGCTTAGTTCAAATATGTTCTGGATGCTCTGTTAGTAGCTCTAGAACCCATTCTTCTCTACACAAGATGAAGGTATGATACAGTTGTGGATCCTATTATGATTCCTCTTTAGCTTCTATTTCTTTTTTTCACTACATCTATATACAGACTTATATTTCTTCTCACAATAGTCACTTAGACTTTCTTATGGCTATTGTATCTGTACACTGGTTCCTTCACACTTACTCATTTTCTATGACTCATTACTCTTTGCTGACTGATACATTAGTCAGTGCTTACTCATATGGCTTTACTCTTACTTCCCTTTTTGTACTATACAAGCCTGCCCTCAAGTTGTTCTTTATGTATATAAACCTCTCAATAGGTTCCCTGTACTTTAGCTTAGTTCTCCCTTATATTCCTTTGAATATACTCTCTTGCTACTAGCTTCTTGGTGCTCTCTTTCACCAAGTCTCCTAGTAACCAGTCTTTGTCCTACTGCTGAGTGGATGCTACTTGAAAACACCTCAAACCCTTGACCCTAGGGTCATCCAGCACTTGGTTCTTGCTCCACAAGGGCTATGCTTCTATCTACCCTGTCAAAGCATAACAAAAGAACTAAGCTATATTCAATGCAACTAGCATTGCTCTAGATTGCACACCATTCACCTGAATTGATACTCCGGCTGGTGACATCACCAAGATTCCCCAGCACCCTCAACTGCTTTCAACTTATCAGAAAAAATACCAACTGATCCTGATGAACTTTTTACTCAGAAAAACCAAGACATCTAGAAATTAATAGCACAACTTGAATAATCCTTGGTAATCCCTCAGGTCTCTACTCCAGCTAGCCCAACCCCACAATCCCAGACTGGAAGGATCTTCTTCCCACCACTAGCACCACTGGCATCCATTGTTACAACTTGTTTCTACCTTGGTAGCCCCACTACACTTTTTCCTAGATCAGCCATCTTCAGCTTATCCTACCAGAGATCCCTCGGCCCCTGTATGCTTCTGGCATCCTCCAGGCCTCTCCTGGGCTCTTTTGAGCCATTCCTAGGTTGTCCCTAGATGTCCCTTACCAGTTGCTCTCTATAAGCCATCCAAGCTCCTCCTATCCTTGGATCAGGATTACAATATGATCACCTTTTCATGGTTCACATTCAGTGTCCTCTGAATGCTCTCCCAGTCCCCTGAGCTCCTGGATCTCTTATATGGCCATCCCTGATCTCCCTGGATTATGTTCTCTTCACTGAGTCCACATGGTCTCGTCATTCAGTCATCCATCTGGCCTCCCAGAAGCACTCCCAGGTCTTTAGATCTTCCTTGAATTCTATCCTCAAAAATCTCCCTTGTATCCAGTCACATCAACCTCCTCTGATGCTCCTTCTTGACTGCTTCTCCCTGATCTGGCTCACAATTAGATCAGAGTCTCCTTCTAGCACCTTATTTGACTTCAGGCCCAACTCCTGGAGTCCTCCTTGATTATTTGTGCCTACTGGGCTTTTCTCCGAGTCCACCCACAGTCATCTGGGCCATCTGGCCACATCCAGACTGCTTACCCTTTAACAAAGGCTAAGCCATCCAGATCACATCTAATCTCCATCAGATTTCACCAGACCCTCTGGCTCTTCTGCCAGCATCCAGACAAGTCCCTAGCACCTCTGTGTGCCCTTGGGTATATCCTGATGCATCCTCTTTATTGAGATCATGCTTTAAGGAGTAGCTTGGAGGAGAGTGAATGAGACTGGAGTTATGTATGGGGATATAACAGTGCCTCCCCATTAAGGCCAAGCCCTCGAGGCCAAGGGTACTATGACCCAAAGTTCCCAAGTCCACTCCAAGTGACCAATGAGCCACTGTGTAGTGAACAAGCAAAGCACTCTACCGAGTTTAAACCAAGAGGCCATAGAGCCACTATGGAGAAGACAATGCAGAGATTGGATTGGTGCACCTAAGAATAGGGGCCAAAGTGGGTAAGCGAGCAAAGAGTTCCACAAAAGCAGAGACTAAACACAATGCGGTGGATTATATAAGGCAGACCTGAGCGGCGAGACTTGTTCATCAATCACTTCTTCGTCCACCACCACCACCACCATGCCCCAACAACCTGACCCTGCATACAAGGCCAAGAAGCGTGAGCTGCAGGAGCAGTTTGCTGCAATCCAATGGAAGCAAGAATGTGTGGAACGCAAGGAGCGCGTGCAACAGGAGCGCGAAGAAGTCGCAAGGCGTGAGGATGAGGTGCATGAAGAGCACCAGTGAAGGCAGCATGAGGCGGCAGAGAGAGCACAGCAAGCAGCGGAGGAGCAAGCATGCAAAGAGGTGGAGGTGGAAGTGGAGTGCACAGAAGAGGAGCACACAGAGGAGAGTCGGTGGAGAGAGGAGGCCAAAAAGCGCAAAGGAAAGCACAAGGCCCAGGTGAGTACTGGTCATAGGCCAAGGGGAAAAGCTAATGCAGCCACAGGAGCCCATCATCGATGACCACTTGGACGATGACAAGGAGGACAGGGCGCACCATCAGCCATGGGGCTACCAG
>JBBPKM010000621.1:0-13091 GCA_038089255.1 Austroboletus rostrupii | reverse complement strand
AAGACCTGAATAGATTGCGGCAAATTTGATGGGTTGAAATGGAGTCACCTGGATGAGCAAAGAGGCTGAAGAAGCCACCCAGAATGGCGCAAGAGCTTCCGAAAACACTCTGCAACTGCTGCTTTTATGCCGAGGCTTGAGTTTGAGAGGAGCATGTATACATAGCCATATTGAGAGGGTCTGTCAAGTGTGAGTATGAATATACTGTTAAAGTCCCAAACCCAATCATGCTTCTCTGGCCAAGTCCAATATGGAGAAAGTGGAATACTGATCAAAGAAAAGAAAGATGAGTAGTGATGGGTATGGACACCCATGAAGACAGAACGGAGCTATAATGTTATACTTGGCCTTGATGCAAGACTTATGTGTCATGTCCTTGACCAGACCCAGCCTTGCAGAATGACAGATTGGAGACTAGAGAATAAAGAGAGAGAGACAGAGGACAGAAGGGGCAGAGTCAAACGAAGTCAGCAGAGAGCAATAAAAAGAGACTAAGATGGTTGATATTCGTACTAAGGGAGAATACAAGCAAGCGGCGAGGTTTAAGTATGAAAGTCGATATGAAATACATAAACACATGAAATGGAGGCATAGAGATGGAAGTCATAATGAAAATGTATAGACATATATGAAATATACCATAAGAAGAATATCATGTGAATATGAATGCTCTGTGATGAAGTCCAAAGTGTTTCCAGATTGTCATCTGCCAGAGATGGAGGTCTAAGGTTGTCATATGTCAGAGATCAGAGGAGTAATGAGACTAGAGTTACATATGGGAATATGATATTATCACTCTCTGCTGACTTCATTCAACTCTGCCCTTTTGTCCTCTATCTCTCTTATCTCCATTCTCTAGTCTCTGATCTGCCATTCTGCAAGGCCAGGTCTGGTCAAGGACATGACACATGAGTCCTGTGTCAAGGCCAAGTATAACATTATAGCTCCATTCCATCCTTTTGGGCTTTCATACCCATTACTACTTATTCTTCTCCTCTTTGATCAGTATTCCATTTCCTCCATGTTGGACTTGGCCGAAAAAGCACAATCAGGTTTGTGTTAAAGTTCTGAACCCAATTGCACTTCTCTGGCCAAGTCCGATATGGAGGAAGTGGAATACTGATCGAAGAAAAGAAGGATAAGTAGTAACAGGTTTGGAAACCTGTGGAGGTGGAACGGAGCTATAATGTTATACTTGGCCTTGACACAGGACTTATGTGTCACGCCCTTGACCAGACCTGGCCTTGTGGAATGACGGATCGGAGACCAGGGAGAGACAGAGGATAGAGGGGGCAGAGTCGAATGAAGTCGGTGAAGAGTGATAAGGAGAGACTTATGCTGAGTGCAGAGAGAACAATGATATTCGTACTAAGGGAAAATACAAGTGAGTGGCAAGGTTTAAGTACGAAGGTCCATATGAAATACATAAGCATGTGAATCGGAGGCATAGTGGATCTGGAGATGAAGTACAAGGACATATATGAAATATAAGCATAGAGATAGAAGTCATAACAAAAATGCATAGATATATACAAAATATACCATAAGAAGAATATCACATGAATATGAATGCTCCGTGATGAAGTCCAAGGTGGTTCTGAGTTGTCGCCTGCCAGAGATGAGAGGTCTAAGGTTGCCATGCATCAGAGATCAGAGGAGTAGCTCGGAGGAGGACAAATGAGATCGGAGTTACGTATGGGAATCTGACAGTTTGGAACTTTAACAACATGGTAAATCAGATAGGAGCACACAGTACAACATACATAGCATTTATAATAGAGTATAAAATACATAGCCGTAGCCCAAGGGACTTCAGCAGGCAATATGCCTAATACCCCACCATCTCCGACCTATATATTCCATCTCCGACTTCTCCTATCGCCGAATTCTTATCAGTGAACAACCCTAGTATTAGGTAATGTAGTGCGTCCGGGGCCCCGTGTCACTGTTTTTTTTTCGTGACAGACTGACCATGTGCGGTATTCAACCACGACCAATAGTGCTCTTCAGCCCGGAAGTCAACTCCAATGATCAGTTTTTTTTTTTGAAAGCCACAGAAAGTGCTAAACTATTGTCATCACCTGCGAGGAATCCAGATCTATCTAGTTATCCTAGTCGTTTCCGTGGCTCCAAATTTGAAAATCCCGGAGTCTTTATTTCAATACATTAGGTGGTATGTGATGATAAAACCAGTATCAATACACGGGAGCTGGTGGATTTGTTTGAGTGGATGAACGATGACCTTGGATAACGCAGAGGGGCGCTTGAATTTTTTAATATCAATAGAAAACGATACCTTGCTTGACTGAGGTTTACAAGCTCCCATGATCTCAAGAGCGCGATGGCTCAGCCGGTTGATCAGGAAATTAGAGCGCACATTCCTGTGAGTGAGGAAGGAGTGGGAAACGGGGACGAGCGAATAATCACAAACAAATCAAGATGGGGATTGTGCCACGAAAAAAAAAATCCAGATGAGGGCGAGAAAAAAGGGATGATCAATCTGCGGGTTCCCGAGCGCAGCATGCATCGCCGTGCATGCTGTGACATTGTGCCACGAAAGCAGCGGTCTAGACGAGACCCAGAAGACAAGGATAATCAATCTGTGGGTCATCAGCCTGCAAAGATGAAGATTGCACCACAAAAGCAGTGGTCTAGACGATAGCGGTAAGACGAGGATAATCAATCTGCGGGTCCCCGAGTGTAGCTTGCATGAGTCCTGGTAAGCCACACTGATCACACGCCCTGCCCGTACGGTACTCCGATACCTAACCGCAACCCGCACGGATCTCCAAAATACGCAAAGCGGAAGTATAAGCAAGTGACTCACAATTAGAAAGCGCAGATCATATGCTGTGTATGTTGCCCCCGGGCTAGTCTCTCTTGCGCTGATAATGCCTCTGGGTGGTTCGGTCGAAAACCAAGAGATTATTTTCTATACTCTATGTGGTTACAAGTAAAAGATTACGTTGACCTGGGAATGAGTGAGTATCAATGTTTATCCCGACTGGAAACATATTTGACACTGACAAATTGCACATGGAACCACGGAGATGCGGAACCCGAGGCCTGGTCCTCTAAAACGCTATAAAGAGTTGACCTCCTAGATCCGCATCAGCAGAGTTTTCTGCTCCTTCAATTTCCTGTGTGAGTTTTAACACTAGCGCCGTCCACAATCCAACTAACCTGTCGTTCCCATGAGCATTCGCAACCATGCCGGACTCGGGATATGCCAACGCACCTTTTGACCACGTCCAAGCAGACATCATCTTGCGCTCCTCCGATAACGTTGACTTCCGTATCTTCAAACTATTCCTATCCCTCGCATCCCCCTTCTTCGAAACTCTCTTCAACATTCCCCAACCCGCCGATCCCAGTGACAGTGAGGAAATCAAGGATGGACTTATGGTTGTTCCCGTCGCGGAAAATAGCAAGGTTTTGAATATCCTCCTCTGCTTCTGCTACCCATGCACCTTGGCAGAAGATCCAGAGCTGCAGGTTCTGAAAGATGCATTGGACGTCCTTGAAGTGGCCAGGAAATATTCACTCGACACTATCGAAAAAAAGGCTCGAAAGTCGATCGTGAACCCTAAATTCCTCGAGGCAGAACCGCTGCGGTGCTTTGCTATCGCGCGCCAAGGATGCTTGAAGGAGGAGACGGTGCTTTCTGCAAAGCACACGTTGACGCAACCTCTCATCCCGGCCTGGTTCGAAGAGATTGAGTTGATCACTGCAACCGATTTTCTTGCCCTGCTCACTTACCACAAGAGATGTGGAGAGGTTGTATACGCTCTGCGGGCTGATTCATCTTGGATCACAATTCACTATGGTGGCATTCATGCCGGGGGATGGATGGTTGGCCAATACATGCTTTATGGCGACGACGAAATCTGCCGTTGTCAAAAATCTGGCAAGTTATATAAGCTATTCGGTCTCGATCCGCTTCAATGGTGGGTGGAGTTCATGGAGGATGTTTTCACGGAGCTGCGTGACAAGCCATGCAAGGCAACCGTGCAGACGGCTGCAGAGAAGACCGTCCAAAGAGTCAAGGGACAAAACTGTTCTGCCTGTGCCCCAAGGGTAACTGACTCTATGCGAAACTTTTCCGATCTGCTGGTGAGCAAAGTAGAGGATGCCGTTTTTAAGGCAAGTTGTACCTTTCATGATGATTCCGTGCAAAGGCTGACGTCTTTACTTTTGATAGATTGAACTCGAATTAAATTTTTAATGGTTCATGGATAGGAGAATTGTCGGGGTCGATATCTTGCAGGACCAGATCATTGCTAGAGTTTGTCGCCAGGGGTGATTGAATGAACGTTGTGTAGTAGATCGGATACGTAATTCAGGCAAATACTAGGACTCCCGAGAGGGCGAAAAATAACGATGGTTCGAATTTGAGGGAATCAGCTGTCCGTTCCCCAAATTCTTCGAATCACTGGTTGTCAACTTTGCGAGCATGACAACGTTCCTTCAGAAAGTGCCTTTCTTCACAATTTATGAACAGCCACCCACTACTAGGAGAGCACAAATCTGCACTGTTACGATAAAATCAGAAATATATTTTCAGACGATCCAATTTCAATGACAACATTGTAAGAAGTCAATATACGCCTGGGACCAAGCGCCAAGGCACTCTCTTTGCCCATTTCCGCCACTCCTCTTTGAAATGCTTTTCAAGCATGGCATCTTCCTCATCAATCCGTGCAGTGACAGCTACACAAAACATAGCTATCACCCGCGAGCACACCAGTGCAGCTGCTGTCGCTACCACAACGTGAATGCCCCACCAGGGCACATACTCATAACCGTACCACCACCACCGACACCATGTCAAAGAGGCAGACACAAGGGTTACTGGCAGTCCTTGTCGGTCCAGCAGGCAAAGGAACCACCCGATGTGAGTCATGAGTCCACCCGTGTAGCTCGGGTGTCGAACGATGCCGTAAATCCCATGTGTGACGAGCTCATGGGCTTTTGGGAAATGTGCGGAATCAGAGACAGAAGATTGGGCAGGGGAACCGCGGATACTCAGTTCAAATGTGAAACGTGGGCCGAGGACGCGGTATGCGTGTGCGCGAAGGAGGGTGCCAGAAACTATAATGATTGCGCCAGAAACAAACGCATAACTAGGAGTCTTGAGTGTGTTAAGGACAGAGGTGTTGGCATCAGAAGCGAAAGGGCCAAGAAGAACATGCAGAAGTGGACGCGAAAGTACAGATGGACAATAGCAGCTGAGTGCAAAGAGGATCAGGCCTTCCAAGGCAGCCCACATCCGGTTCGTAACCTAGGAGACGTGGAAGTGTCAGTGCCATTGGGTCAGAGAAAAGCTGTCACTGGGTCCACACCCGAAAAACTACGACCGCAGAGTGCAGTCTATCCTGGTAGCCTGGCTGAGAACATTCGTACAATTCTTCGATGGGAGGACGTGGATTGGGTGGTTTCAGTGAATACTCCTGAGCGACCGCCATAGCAAGGAGAAGAGATAATTTTACAAGTGCCATTGTTTGAATGCAACTTGGGCCAACTGAAAGAAGTGACTTGGAGTGATTTAGCTTGCATTGAAATTTTCACCTTTGGCTTTTGTTACAAATTGTGCATAAGGTTTAGATTGATTTATGTCACTTTCGGCCCCTCGTGGTCACCGCAGGTTCCCACGATCGATCGGACGGCAAGTTGGCGATGTAAGCACTCAAGTACTCACCGGCAACCACATACTGGCCCCCCACTCTTCTCTCCACACTCGTGTTGGTGGTCAGTGTTGGAATTAGACAGGCTAAGACCTCAGCGCTCAGCATTGACAGGAATGGTTATTATGTTAGGTCCTGTTCGATACACCGTAGGATAGTTTGTATTTATGTAGTTCGCCTCGTCGGCTAGCTGGCCTAGGGCGTGCCTTCGGAACGCCGTAATAACTCAGATGCCGCCGGCATTTCGCGGAGAGTCTAGGCCTCATAGGCGACTCGTCGGAGTCCAAAATATTTACCTCCCATTTACCTTGCCCCCAAAAATGCCAGTCTGCTTTCTGTTTACCATCAATATGGTATCTCCAAGCTACTGCTTGGATTCTCTTCCTTCATTGTCCTGTGTGGTCTCAAGGCATTGCATCTCATGATGCAGTCATTGACCCAGAAGAAAGCCTATGCCCATTGGCTTGATGAAAAAACCCATTGATTGCTTGATTGCTTGATCATCAACAACATTATTATGGAATTTACAGGAACTTGCTAAGGCATGCTAATCCAATGTGGTCATGTTTCAATGTCAATATAATTATGTTAATTAGGCTTGGGCTCATAATGCATTATCATGCTATGTTTAATAAATATAAATTTGGATCCATAGCCAAACAGTTTTTAGAATTGCATGCATGGCATAGGTTTTGTATTCCATGGACCATAGTAATAGCTATAGCTGGTAAGATTTTTCCAGGAAGATAATCTTGTATGACTATTTTAAAAGTTTGTCATTATTACTTTATATTCTATGGTTCTGAAGAGATATTATCATTTAATATATTTGTTTCAATAAATAGATATCAGATGCCAAAGAGATTTAATATATGGTATCTATATGCTTTTCTTTGCCCTTAAAATATTAAATTGTTAGTATCTCTGATGTATAGCCATTATCCTAATAATTATATGCTACAAATTTTGTAATATAGATGCCTATATATTAGGTAACAGCCTGTGAGCTTTTAGCCTTAGTCTCTCCTCACAGCTTTTCTTTGGATCCAGTAGTTTTACATCATATGCATAGCAGCAGCTTCCTATTTTGGAGATGTGTTATATCTTGTATCTGAACAGGCTAGAGAAAACATAGCCAAGTAAATCAACTCTATCAGCAGATCAGCACTGCCACTCAAAAACCAGTAAGTACTCTACTCTTTTATTGCATTAATCTCTTTCTTTTAGTTATGTAGCACTTGTATTAGCATATATTGTAGATATTTACATTGCAGCATTTATATATCTATTTATATTATACAACATGCCCAAAGATATATTTTCAGCACTTTGTTTAGGTCTGGTATTCTCAACTTAGGTACTTTCAGCATGTTAACTTTATTTGGAATAGGCCAGGAAATGAAACTTCAGCTAATAGAAGAAAAAAAAAAAACTGCACTTAAATGCACTAAAACTTGATGCTGTCTACCCTGGCTAAAAACTTGGAACTTTAATTACCAACATGCTAATGTATCAAAAAATACCAAACTTATAAAAAGCACCCATTTTTCCTATTTGTTTTCATTCAAAGATAAGTTTCATCAATCCATTTTATATGCTAAATTTGTTATGCCTGTTCCGGGTAGGATGCAGGTGTAGCCTTAGATTAACCAAGTCCGAGCTTTTAGACATTTATTAGCCCCTGTGGAAGGGACTCATAGAGATAGCACAAAGGAAGCATCCACTCAGAAGTAGGACGAAGACTTTTGGACTCGAATACTCAACGGAAGAGAATGCTGAGGAGCAAAGGAGAACTTGGTATTAACCAAGGAGAACTAAACTAAAGTACATGATGTACTACGCGCAATTCATATAGGTATCATCATCGTACACGGACCACGAGTGAAAAAGGAAACTAAATGCATGACCAGGTTATAGAATGAGTAAGGAAACCGCAGTCACGAGTAAGCATGATTAGACGATGAAGGAATCCTGCAACGGCAGGCACGATGCCGAAGTAGTCCATAAAGGCATCCGTGAAAGAAAAAGAGTAAGTCTGTAATGAATCATAACATTACCTCCCTGTTACTGTTCTAGCTCCAGCAACGAAATTACAACCCCCAATTAGAACCACACGGCGATCCGGTGATGTTGGTGTAGGCGGTGGAATCCCATTGATCATCAATGGGAGAGGGTGATCTATCAGCAGGTTGGCGGACCGGAGAAGTAATACGCTGGGTATTCATAGTGGTATAGGGGTGTGCATGAGAAGTTCCCTGTGTACCCGTAACGGTGGAACATATCCGAGCGGATGAGCGAGGCAGTCCGTAAGTAATGACAGCCCTAGTGGAAGTGGATCGAAAGAAATGCTGTGAAGTAGAGGATGCGGACAAGGACGAGGAGGATTGGCAAGGGGGTGTAGGCTGACAAAGAGGGCAACGGTTTGCTTGATGACCTGGTGCCCAGAGAAGGCAAATTGGGCATTAATATACATTACAATTGACCTGCACATGACTTAGCCGATGGCATGAAAAGCATGCTTGACTATAGCATGAGTTATGCACCGCCAGAGGTGTTTCTCCATTATTCCCGGTCCACCAAGCATCTACTCGAAGGGCGTACATTTTTTCTTAGGGGGTGAGAGGAGCTGACGAGGCGGAAGAAGTTGATGGGGTATTTGATAAACACGCTTCAAGCATAGGTCCCTTAGAAACGGCTTGCACATATCGATCTACGTCTAGGTAGAATGCGGTCAGTCCCAGCTCGTGCATTGCGGTCACCAGTTGATCTTTCTGCTCTGTATAGATCTGGAGAAGTCGACACCCTTCCATTTGTAAGGCGGGATTCATCAGCAAATAGTTGCCGATAGCTGCAATAGATGTGGTTTGAAGGTACACTAGATAAAGGGTGTGGGCGGCAGATGCTGGTTTGACGTGTGCGTCAATGGCTCGAGCAACGAGTATCTGCCAAGACCTGATTGTAGGCGATTGCCTGTATAACCCCCTGAATGGGGTTCTTCCATCTACACGCTTCCTTAGGGACATCAACAGTGAGTACAGCGGGTGTGACTGGTGTTGGGGATGGGGATCACGTTTGCCAGGCATGAGGGCCCTAGGCATCGTGGATGGGAGGATGGGGCAGCGGAGTACGGGATGTGTTCTCAAGTTCCCTTGTCATGTCATTGATTGCGTCGATAGTAACAAGAGGGGTGATGGGTCGAGTAGAAGTGGGAGACGGGGCCGTAGAGCGGGTGAGTTCGGAGAGAGACAACATAGATGTAATGGAGTGAGTGGACATGTGGTTTCTAGGCGGTTGTTGATTTTCTTCGCCCCTGTATCCGTCTTTTATAATCTTTCAACAGAGTCTGTGCATTGCTTAGGTCTGCTTCTTGGACCCAGGAATCTTCTTCAGGTAGATACCCCTTCCATCGGACTAGATAAGAACGGGCCATCGGACGCCCACGATGGCGCAAAATCCTTTCCACTTCATATTCTTCTTGCCCTGTGATAAGGTCAGGTGGTGGCACAGGAAAATTATGCCCGTATGTCTCGGTTTCAGTATATCGCGATAGGAGGAAGGCGTGGAATACATCATGAATTCTCCAAGTTTTTGGGTGGTGTAATCGATAAGTGATCGCCAATAATACCTGCACGATTGTAAATGGACCTTCTCGTTTGGCAGCGAACTTAGTATCTAAGACATTCCTTTGAAGATTTCGAGCTTCTAGCCATACTTTTTCTCCGACCTTGAATGGGATAAACTTATTCCGGGTTCTTTTAATCATTATCTGGCGGGCTAGTTCGTGAGCTGCTACTGCTTCATTTTGTTCCGCTATCAGGTGTTCCAGTCGGGTGCAAACTGCTGGGATGTCCGTTGGTTCGATCACTGAGGGGAGTGCCGTCGGATTGTATCCCATGCATAGATAAAAGGGGGATTTGCCTGTTATGGAGTGTGGGCGGTGATTGTGAACGAATTCTGCTGTAGTCAGATGATTTACCCAATCCATTGGGTGAGCTCTGCAGATTATTCTCAGATAAGTTTCAATTTCCTGATTGACCCGCTCCGTCTCTCCATCCGTCTGTGGGTGGTATGCTGTAGATAGGGCAATTTTGTAGTCCAGGAGCCGTCCCAACTTCTTCGCGAACACCGAGGTGAACTGCGGTCCTCTGTTGGATATGATTTTCTGGTACAATCCAAACCTCCTGTATACAGAGTGGAAGAACAGTTGAGCAATCCCTTCCGCGGACACTGATTTCATAGTAGGGCACAAAATGACCCCCTTTGTAAGGCCATGGTCGACCACGACCAGTAAGGCGTTGAAGTTCTGTGCAAGGGGAAGACCCGTTATCAGATCACAGGAGATTTGTTGAAAAGGCCGGGTACAAAGCGAGGGGATCGGTATGAGGGGTGGAACAGAGGGGTGAGTATTGCTTTTAAATTGTTGACAAGTCGCACAGCCCACAACATATGACCGAATAAAAGTGGCAAGACCTGGCCACCAGAAATCTCGAGCAACCAATTGGCGAGTTTTCAGGTAACTGGGATGACCAGCCGTAAGATGGTCATGAGAATGCGCGACAATGGATCGGCGAAGAGCCAGGTCGGGGGGAACATAAATGTGGTTGTGGAACAACAAGGTGTTATTACAGAATTGCCAATCAGCAAGGCAAGAACGAAGGGTGAGGGGTAGATCGGCTTGGAGAGATTGCAGGGTAGAAAGGACCAACAGGTCGGACTGTGAAGTTTGAGAGATATGTTCATGGAGGGCAGCATCGATGGCATTAATAAAGAGCGCAGATGGTAACAGCATAACTTCTGTGTTATCATTGGAGTCATCAGGGCACAGATCAGGGCGACGAGAAAGTGCATCAGGTCCCGCTAATTGCATACCCGGGACGTGTTCAATTCGAAGGTCATAATCAGAGATATCCAGGAGCCAACGTGCTTGTCGTCGATTCAGCTTATGGGGTTCATGGAAATAGGTCAGGTTCTTATGGTCTGTGCAGACTAGGACAGGGTGAGGAGATCCGAGGAGGAGATGTCGCCAGGCCGTGAGGGCGCGAATCATGGCCAGTAGTTCTCGGTCGTAAATATCATAATTGCGTTCTGCGGGTGAGAGGGTTTGAGACAGGTAAGAGCAGGGTTGCCAATCGGCGTTCTCATTTTGTTGTAAGAGAACACCCCCAGTGGCGAACTTTGATGCATCTGTGGCAATGGCAAAAGGTCAGTTGGCGTCGGGCATACGTAAAACTGGTTGCGAGGTGAAAATCTGTTTAAGGTGTTGGAAGGCATTGGTGCATTCCGGAGTCCAGGTCCATGAATGATCCTTTTTAGTCAGATCAAGTAGGGGTCGAGCAATATCTGAGTATCTTGGGATGAAATGACGATAGAAATTTGCAAAACTGAGGAATGAGCGTACTTCGCGAACTTTCGTGGGGGTTGGCCATGATGCTATACCATCTAGTTTGACTGGGTCCATTGCTAGTGATCCTGGTTTCACCACCATGCCTAAATATTCGACTTGTGCGGCATTAAAAAGACATTTGGCGAGGCGTAGACGGAGGTGGAGTTCTCTCATTCATTGAAGTACTTGTAGAGTAGTAGCATCATGAGTTTCCTGATCTGGAGAAAAGATAAGGATGTCGTCCATGTAGATGACAAGGTGTCCTTCCGCGATTAAGTTTCTGAATTCTTTATTCATGAATCGTTGGAATGTTGCCGGCGCGTTTTTTGGACCAAAGGGCATGACCACGGGTTCGAACAACCCATGATGCGTGATGAACGCCGCCTTCCATTGATCCCCTTCTTTTATCCAAATATTGTTGTATTCCCATCGTATGTTGAACTTTGTAAATATTTTTGCGTCCTTCAACTTATCTAAGAGATCTGAGATGAGCGGAAGCGGGTATGCATCGCGGATGGTGTGGTCGTTGAGGTATCAATAGTCCTGGACAGGTCACAATTTACCATCCTTTTTTTTGACGAAAAAGAATGGTGCCACTTGGGGGGACGTGGACGGTCTGATTTTTCCCATGGCCAGGTTCTCCTCTGAGAATGTGTCTTGAGCCGTACATTCTTCCGCAATAAGGGGGTACAACTTTCCAATCTTTGGTACAAAAGTCTCTGTTAGGTTAATTGCATGGTTGCAATCTCGGGAAGGTGGGAGTGGGGTATCTTCATCTGAAAAGATATCTGCAAACGCCACATATTGCGGTGGCAGCATAACCTCCTCCTTTTTGGCCTGGATGGCGAGATTTGTGGACATTGTCAGGGTAGCACAGGTTAGTGCGGGGTTCGGGATAAATCTGCCATTTGCCAGGATGGTTCTGGACAGCGTTCGAAGAGGGCGAATATGTGCCATTTCACGTGCAACACACAGAGTGCTGCAGATGACATCGTCTTCTGTTCGATCCAGATATCCGAATAGATGTTTGTCTATAAGGGCATCCACATTTATCTCTTGAGAAGCGGGCTCACAACTAGGGCGTGAAACACTTCAAGTGTTAAGGCCCGAACGTCGGCACCAAAACATGTCTTCATAGGGACTTTAGAGTGTTGCCTTGGGCTTCGGCACCAAGGGCTTATCGTTGATGACTTTGCAGGTGGAGTCTTAACACCTGGCCTTGCTAACAGGGGTTGACTACCCTGACTAGGACAAGAACTTAGAGAGGACTTCTTAGAGGGGATGGAAATCCCTATACTTTGAAGGGAAGATCCAGAACTTCAAGACTGGGGATCCAGTCCTGTTGCCCCAGGGGTTTATATACGAAGGGACTATGTACACGTATGTACATGGGATCTAAGATATACTATACACTAAACTATATATTCGTCCATTATCATCCAATAGAAATACTCTAAGAATCTAAAGAATAGATATAAGTTGTAAATGTCGTAAGAAGCGTACCATGCTGTCAAAGCATGTTGTCATGACAAATAAGAAGTGTCCTAGTGCATGAGGCTAGCATGCACATCTTAATAGATAAGGTCATAGCCTTTAAGGCTGTGGTCATGAGGGAACCACATTTCAGTGTGGCAGATCTTGAGATAAATAAGATCTAGGGATAAATATTAAATAGGAACCCTTGATCCATGCTGCTGCTGCATGTCTTCATGTACAGCCTTGCAATGGAAGGGAATCCCATGCTTGTGGAATAAATACCATGAGGGACCTGCATGGTGTGGCAGCATGCTGCAACCATGAGGCATAAATAGAAGTGAGTCCTTGTGACTCATAAAGAGGGTGAGTCCCTGTGACTCATAAATAGAGACCCTGAGTCAGGGAACAAGATTCCGGATCATGTTGTGACTGCAGAGAATAGATAGAACATGAGGCAAGGCACAGCCATGCCATGAGAACTTGGTCAGGCAAGCCTAGACCCTTGAGGAACAGCCATCCTGTGACTGATGTGACTTTTATAAATAGGG
>JBBPKM010000619.1:0-13099 GCA_038089255.1 Austroboletus rostrupii | reverse complement strand
ACATCTAGGGATGACCTAGGAATGGCTCAGGAGAGCCTAGGAGAGGCCTGGAGGATGCCAGGAGCATACAGGGGCGGAGGGATCTCTGGTTGGAAGAGCAGGAGTTGGCTGATCTAGGAAAAAGTGTAGTGGGGCCACCAAGGTAGAGACAAATCATAACATTAACTTGATGAGGAGAAAATGTGGACTCAATGAAAAGAACACCCCAAGATAAGATCAAATGATGTTTGGTCAAAGTACAAAGTGTCTAATGAGCAAAGAGAGCATCTGAAGGATGCCAGATGTAATGCATTCAAGAGAGATCAGGTTGTGATCCTGATTTAAGGATAAAAGAAGGCTAAGAGGCTTACAAGAAGCAATTGGTTAGAGACATCTAGAGATGATCTAGAAATGGCTCAAAAGAGCCCAAGAGAGGCCTGGAGGATGCCAGGAGCATACAGGAGTAAAGGGATCTCTGGTAGATGAGTAGAAGATGGCTGATCTAGGAAAAAGTATAGTGGAGTTATCAAGGTAGAAACAAGTTGTAATAGTAGTTCTCTCAGTTTCTCTCCAAGAAAGACAACATATAGTAAGCAACTATCATATCCTCATACATAACTCTAGTCTCATTTGCTCTTCTTTAAGCTCCTTCCATATCCTTCAATGCACAATGACCTTAAACCTCTCATCTTTGGCAGATGACAACCCAAAACTATTACACTTCACCCTGGGTAGGGTGGAGTGCAACCCTACAGAGACTTGACCTCCAGGGCAATTCAAGTAGAGACTGGATATCCCATCAGCATACATGCATGAATAGGATCTGAGGATGAAGAAATGAAGTTCAATGAAGAACTCATCAGGTATACATGCCATATGGCTATGCCAGGAGGACCAGATTACAAGAGGTGTTGAAGACATCCTCAGGAAGCAAGATACCAGAGGCTGAAGGTCAAGCCTTGGTTAATGGATCAAGAGGAATCAGATAGGGATCCATTAAAGCAAGAGTAGGATAGAGAAAATCAAGCTAAGGTACATAGATGGGTGTCTAGGATTTATATACTACAAGGAGATCCAAGAAAGGAAGTGTCCAGATATAAAATGAGTCAGAGATATTAGGAATAGTATAAGAATGAGTCAAATAGAAGATTAGAGTAAAGAAAATCAGATCAGAGAAGCAGATCAGGAAAGAAAACTGATATACAGCCATATGGGCAAGAGAAGGTGAAAGCAATAATCAAAAAGAAGGCTGAGAAAGAATACTCAGCTATGAATACACTATATAGGTAGACTGGGAATCGAAGGGGAATGTCTGTGGTACAAGGGATCAAAGAGAAATAGAGAGATTAAGAAAATAAAGACAAAAAGATGAGGAATACCTAAAGGGTGTGACAAATCTAAGAGAAGACTTGCTGTTGGAGCAAGCACAGATAAGAGACTAGAAAGGCATCATCAAGATGCACAATGGTCTGGAGGAACATCTAATAAGGATCAGATATAACTAGAATAAGATCTGTTGTGAAACACTCCAACTGCTAAGGCCAGAACATAAGGCCAGAACAGTGCCTATACATCTTCAGAGTGTCACCAAGGGCTGGGGCACCTTGGGTTTAAATGTGGATTTTAAGGAGTGAGTCTTGGAACCCCTGCCTTGGTAGCTGGGACTGGTTACCCTGTACTAGGTCAAGGACTTGAAAGGACTTCTTTAAGGTGGATGGAAATCCCTTGACTTTGGAGGGAAGATCCAAGACTTCAAGACTGGGGATCCAGTCCTGTCGCTCTGGGGGTTTATATATGAAAGAACTATGTATACATATGTATATGGGATCTAAGATATACTGTACAATACTTATATAAATGTCTGTTATCATCCAATAGAAATACTCTAAGAATCTATAGAATAGATATAAGTTGTAAATGTCATAAGAAGCATATCCTGCTGTCAAAGCATGTTGTCATGTCAAATAAGATCTATAGATAAATATCAAATAGGACCCTTGATTCATGCTGCTGCTATATGTCTTCATGTACAGCCTTGCAATGGAAGGAAATCCCATGCTTCTGGAATAAATACCATGAGGAACCTGCATGGTGTGGCAGCATGCTGCAACCATGAGGCATAGATAGGAGTGAGTTCATGTGACTTATAAAGAAGGGGTGAGTCCTTGTGACTCATAGATAGGGGCCCTGAGTCAGGGAACAAGATTTCGGATCATATTGTGACTTCAGAAAATAGATAGGATATGAGGCAGGCATAGCCATGCCATGAGAACTTGGTCAGGCAAGCCTAGACCCTTGAGGAACAGCCATGTTATGGTACAAGAAAAGTAGCCTTTATGGCTATATTTATATGTCAACACCACAAGTGGCCTTGATGGCCTTATTTTTCATTTTTATACTTGTCTTGCCTGGTTGCAAGATCTTATCTAATCTCTTATCTAAAGATCTTATCTTATCAGGGGATCTTATCTTATCTCCCCTGTCTATCTTATCAAGGATCACTAGATGGTCATATGATCAGGGACAAGCCCTGTACTCTATTTATGCAAGTTACACCAGTCACAGGATGGCTGTTCCTCAAGGGTCTAGGCTTGCCTGACCAAGTTCTCATGACATGGCTGTGCCAGCCTCATGCTCTATCTATTCTCTAGAGTCACAACATGATCCGGAATCCTGTTCCCTGACTCAGGGTCTCTATCTATGAGTTATAAGAACTTACCCTCTTTATGAGTCACATGGACTCACTTCTATCTATGCCTTATGATTGCAGCATGCTGCCACACCATGCAGGTTCCTTATGGTATTTATGCTAGAAGCATGGGATTCCCTTCCATTGCAAGGCTGTACATGAAGACATGCAGCAGCAGCATGGATCAAGGGTTCCTATTTGATATTTATCTATAGATCTTATTTATCTCAAGATCTGCCACACTGAAATGTGGTTCCCTCATGACCACAGCCTTGAAAGCTATGCCTTATCTATTAGATGTGCATGCTAACCTCATGCACTAGGACGCTTCTTATTTGTCACGACAACATGCTTTGACAGCATGGTACACTTCTTATAACTTTTACGACTTATATCTATTTCTTAAATTCTTTGAGTATTTCTATTGGACGATAACAGATGATTATGTAGTTATTGTACAGTATATCTTAGATCCTATGTACATACATGTACATAGTCTTTTCGTATATAAACCCCTGGGGCGACAGGACTGGATCCCCAGTCTTGAAGTCCTGGATCTTCCCTTCAAAGTTTAGGGATTTCCATCCCCTCTAAAGAAGTCCTCTCAAAGTCCTTGAGCTGGCCAGATAATCAACCCTAGGCAGCAAGACCTAGTATTAAGACTCCACTAGCAAAGTATCTATTAAAGATAAGCCCTTGGTGCTGAAGCCCAAGGTGACACTTTAGAAGACCTAGAAGACGTGTTTCAGCTTTGATGTTCAGGTCTTAGCACTTGAAGTGTTTCAGCCATCCTGTGACTGATGTGACTTGCATAAATAGGGTTCAGGGCTGGTTCCTGATCATGTGACCATCCAGTGATCCTTGATAAGATAAGCAGGGGAATAAGATAAGATCTTTGGATCAGATAAGATAAGATTAGATAAGATCTTGCAATCAGGCAAGACAAGTCTAAAAATGAAAAATAAGGCCATCAAGGCCACTTGTCATGTTGATGTATAAATATAGCCATAAAGGCTCATTTTCTTGTATTGTAACACTTGCCACTTGCTTGTATTTTCCCTTAGTATGAATATCATCATTCCCTCTGCACTCAGCTTAAGTCTCTCCTTATCGCTCTTTGCCAACTTCGTTCAACTCCACTCCCTCTGTCCTCTGCCTCTCGATAGTCTCCGGTCCATTGTTCTGCAAGGCTGAGTCTGGTCAAGGGTGTGACACATAAGTCCTGCGTTAAGGCCAAGTGTAACATTATAGCTCCATTCCGTCTTCATGGGTTTCCGTACCTGTTACTACTCATCCTTCTTCTCTTTGATCAGTATTCCACTTTCTTCATGTCGGACTTGGCTGGAGAAGTACGATTGGATTTGGAACTTTAACAATTTCTGGAGCTTGTGTCGGTCCTCAGAATCCACAGGCACACAGACTCAAGATTTGTCACCCTGGAAGAACAAGTTGCCATTTTCCTCTACATGTCTGTCATAGGCCTCCCTGTTTGCCATGTTGGTGAACATTTTCAACATTCAAATGATACCATATTCTGGTAAGTGATTAATTTTGATTTCTATTGTACTAATAAGTTCAATAGTTACTTTTGCAAAATAAATGACATTTTTGCAAGTGTGCCATTCTATATGGCTTATGTCAAGCCCTCTGACAGAGAAATGGTATCCCCTTATATTTTAAACAACATGAAATTCTGGATCTACTTCAAGAATGCCTTTAGTGCAATTGATGGCAGCCACATCACAATCAAACCACCTGTGGGTTCATGCTCTATTTTCTGGAATTGCAAAGATGTTGTTTCTCAAAATTGTATTTTTGCTTGTGACTTTAACATGCTGTTTACATATGTGCTCACAGGCTAGGAGAGCTTGGCTATTAAAGTCCTAAACCTGATTGTGCTTCTCCAGCCAAATCCAACATGGAGGAAGCAGAATATTGATCAAAGAGATGAAGGATCAGTAGTAACAGATATGAAAATCTGTGAAGATGGAATGGAGCTATAATGTTACACTTGGTCTTGATGCAGGACTTATATGTCATGCCCTTGACCAGACACAGCCTTGTGGAACAGCAGATTGGAGACTAGAGAACAAAGATGAGAGAGACAGAGGACAGAAGGGCAGAGTTGAACAAAGTCAGCAGAGAGTGATAAGGAGAGACTGAGATGGTTGATATTCGTACTAAGGGAAAATATAAGCAAGTGGCGAGGTTTAAGTATGAAAATCCATATGAAATATATAAGCATGTGAATTGGAGGCATAGTGGATCTGGAGATAAAATACAAGGACATATATAAAATGTAAGCATAGAGACGGAAGTCATAACAAAAATGCATAAACATATATAAAATATATCATAAGAAGAATATCACATGAATACAAATGCTCCATGATGAAGTCTGAAGTGGTTCTGGGTTGTTGTTACGATTCGATTCCTCCTCCTATTTATGGACCTATCTCTTTCTCGTCACGATGCCTTTATACAGACAACTTCAGCATTGTACCTGCCATCGCAGGTTTCCTCCACTGTTACTCATTTTGTATTACCTTGCCTCTGCGCCTTACTCATTCTAGTAGCCCAGTGGTCACCATTATTCCCTTTTTCTCTCTTGGCCCATGTATCGTGACCATATCTACAAATTGCATGTAGATACATCCTGTACATCAGTTTAGTTCTCCTTGGTTAATACCAAGTGTTTCTTCACTCCACAATGTTCTCTTCTGTTGTAATCATTGAGCATCGAGTCTTCGTCCTACTCTTGAGTGGATGCTTACTTGGGCTACTACTTGAGTCTCTCTCCACAGGGGCTGACCAACGAGCTTCCATCCACAGGGGGCTATTTTACGTTTACGCTCGGAACTTGGTTCATCTGAGGCTACGCTTGCATCCTACCCGGAACAAGCATAGCAAAAGAACTAAACTCCTTCGTTGTGACTAGCATCATCTAAATCGCCCATCATTTCAAATCGTTTTTCTTGGCGAAATCGGTAGGAATCCCCTGTGCCCTCAACTGCTTCCGAATCCTTGGAAGATTTACCCACTGATCCTGATGAACCTTTTTCGGCTGAAACCCCTGAGGTCCAGCAACTTGAACGGCAGCTCTCGAGCTCACTAATGATACTGCACATACCAACCCTGCCAAGTCCTATGCCACAACTGCAGACTGGGAGAATTTTTAATTTTCCACCACCAAACATCGTACCAGCACCAACCATGTCGACTCAAATGGCTGCTACGAAACCTACGGAACTACGCCTTGGGACTCCCAAGGAATTCAATGGATCCTATGCTAGGGCCCTACCCTGGCTACAATCGGTACAGATGTATTTAGCGGTGAACGACAAACTCTATGTTACGCTTCGACCGGGTAGGTAGGAGCGTAGCCCTTGTGAGGACAAGAACCAAGTGCTGGATAACCCTAGGGTCGAGGGTTCGAGATGATACAGGAGAGCGTCCACTCGATAGTAGGACGAAGACTAGTTGACTAGGAGACCAGACGAAAGAGAGCGCCTGGGAGCTAGCACGAAGACAAGGTGTATTCGAGAGAATACAAGGGAGAACTAAGCTAAAGTACACGGAGCCCGTTGAGGAGTTTATATACGAAGAGGAACTCGAGGGCAGGCTCGTAGAGTACAAAAGGAGACATAGAAAGTAAGCATGTATGAGTAACCGCTGACTGAGGTATCAGTCAGCGCGGAGAGATGAGTCAATAGAAATGAGTAACTATGAAGGAACCGGAATACCGGTACAATAGTCGTGAGAAGTCGCGAGTGACTATTGTGAAAGGAAGATAAGTCCAGATAAAGACATAACAGAGAAAAGAAATAAGAACTAGGGATAAATCGTAACAATCTGAAGATTCTGGAGTAGATGCTTTGGGAGGAGGAGAACACCATTAATAAGCTATGGGGTAGAGGCATGCATGAATAGACATCCATGCACT
This sequence comes from Austroboletus rostrupii, assembly GCA_038089255.1. Taxonomy (NCBI): domain Eukaryota; kingdom Fungi; phylum Basidiomycota; class Agaricomycetes; order Boletales; family Boletaceae; genus Austroboletus; species Austroboletus rostrupii. Next base: position 6,488 of record JBBPKM010000619.1, on the reverse strand, counting down.
AGGGCAATGTTATGCTTTGACCAGATAGGTAGGAGCATAGCCTTGGAAGAACTTTTTTAGTGGCCTGCAGTCGGCAGGACTTTCTAGTAGATAGCACAAAAGAAGCGTCCACTCAAAAGTAGGATGAAGACTTTGGTGCTCAATAAGCGAATCAGAAGAGAATGATTCAGAGCAAAGTAAACAGTTGGTATTTAACTAAGGAGAACTAAACTACTGTACATGACTACTAGGTTGAATATTTATAGAGGCTTCTAGTAGCACAGACCAAGAGGATAAAAGGAAAATGTTACACTTGTTCTGGATAGGATGCAAGTGTAGCCTCGGATGAACCAAGTTCCGAGCATAAATGTAAATGACCCCTGTGGAAGAAGATCTGATAGCTAGCACAAGGGAGCATCCACTCAAAAGTAAGATGAAGACTTGGTGCTCAATATACTCAATGAAAGAGAGCGCTGAGGAGCCAAGGAGACACTTGGTATTGACCAAGGAGAACTAAACTAAAGTACATGGTGTGATACATTCAACTGATATAGGTATCAATGTAATGCACAGACCCAAAGGGTAAAAGAAAATAAACTGCAAGACTGGGCTAGTGAATGAGTAAGGGCGCAGTCATGAAGTAAGCAAAATGACATGATGAGGGAATCTGTGGCAGCAGACGCAATGCCAAAGTAGTCTGTATAAAGGCATTGAATGAAAGAAAAGATGAGTCTGTAGCAAAGTAAAACAAATCATAACAGAAAACATAAGGTAGACCAGGCAATCAGATGACTGATATCCGATCTTCGAGTAATCCATATGACAAGAAGAAAGAAGTTCACGATGGCGAACACAATAGCAACATAGTCTGATATAGCTATCGTAGAATGAAAAGATAAGTCCGTATATGGGAGCAAAACAAGATAGTATCATAGAGGAAAGGAAAATCATAACACTACCCCCACGTTACATTTGGAGCACTGCGAAGAATTGTTACAAATCTAAATATCCACCACACAGGGATCCAGTGATATTGATGTAAGTGACGTCATCAAGGCCATCATTGGATAGGAGAGGAGAGGGTGCCCGAGGGGGAAGAGGATGCCTGGCATGCAAAATGGGATAGGGGCATGAACGAGCAATTCCCTGTGCAGTTGTGGAATGAAATCCTGCAAGGGATATGGGCAATCCAAAAGTAGTTGTGGCCTGATTTGATGAAGAAGAGATGGCAGATTGTTGGGATGAGGGGGATGATGAGGATGTAGATGGTGACGGTTTTGGGGTGGTATGGTGGAGGGCACATCAATTAGTGTGATGTCCTGGGGCCCATCAGAGACAGTGAAAACACTGATAAAAGCGACAGTCTACCTGTATATGCCCTAAACAATGACATTGGTAGCAAGCTTGGTTATACTGCAGATGGTTTGCTGGGAGTGGGTCAAAACCATCATTGCTGGACCACCAGACATCTGTATGGGCCAACAGTCATTCTTCATCAGATTGAAGCAGTATTGAGAAGGCCGATGGAATGGATGGGTCATCCGTTATACATGTGGACAGAGATGGCTTTGTATATACTTCCTGTCAATAGTGATCCACATCCAGGAAAAACTCTGTTAGGTCCAACTTGTGCATGGCCATAACCAAATTTTCCTTCATTGTCTACTGGATATAAAAAAGGCATTGCCCATGACCTGCCGTCTGAGCATCTTGTGCTAGTATGTTGCCCATAGTGACAATAGAGGTACTTTGTAGAAATAGAGAGTAGAGGGCATGGGTGGCAGAATTGGGTTCGATATGAGTGTCAATACAGGCAGCATATTGAGAGTCAGTGAGGATTTGATCGTAGGCAATGGAGTAAATGACTCCAGCAATAGGTTTCTTGAAGTGGTGGGCAAACTGTGGGGTATCAATAGATTGGACTACTTTTGGCATATAGTTTTCTTGGGCAAGGCATTCGATGGTTGATAGGGTGACAATAGGAGTCGTGGAGCATATAGACATAGGAGACAGGGCCAAAGACTGGGTGAAACTGGATGGGGATGAGATGGAAATGGTGGAGGCATTTGCGGACATGTTGTTTCTGAGTGTGTTTTTCAGATGCTTTCCCCTGGTTTCCTCAATCTCTTTTTGTAGTCTGCTAAGAGGGTCTGTGCATGACAGAGCTCTGTCTCTGGTAGACAAGTGTTACGATTCCTTTTCTTTTGGACTTGTTCTTTTCTTTCGCGATTGCCCTTAAACGGACTACTTCGGCATCGTGTCTGCCGTCGCAGACTTCCACCCCTCGTCATCTCTTTTACTCACCAATCTATGTATTACTCATACGATAGCCTGGTCACTGTTATGTTTTCCCCTTTTACTCTGTGGTCTGTGCGTATGTAGCGACCTATATCAATTACGCATGTAGCATGATGTACTCTAGTTTAGTTCTCCTTGGTCAATACCAAGTTCTCCTTTGCTCCTCAGCACTCTCTTTTGTTGAGTACTTTGAGCACCAAAGTCTTCGTCCTACTTCGAGTGGATGCTCCCTTTGTGCTATCTTTACGAGTCCCTTCCACAGGGGCTATTCAACATTTACGCTTGGACTTGGTTAATCCGAGGCTACACTTGCATCCTACCCAGAACAAGTGTAACAACAAGAGTCTTCTTCGGCTGTGTATCCCTTCCATTGGATGAGATAAGAGCATGCTGTTGGATGTCCGCAATGTCATATGATCTGCTTGATTTCATATTCTTCCTCATCTGTGATAAGGTCAGGTGGGGGTGATGGAAAGTTTCATCCATAGGTCTCAGTTTCAGTATACCAAGTTAAGAGGGCTGCGTGGAAAACATCATGGATCTTCCACGTTTTTGGGAGGCATAGGCGATATGTGATAGGAGATAAAACCTGCATGATGGTAAAAGGTCCTTTGTATTTAGGGGCAAACTTTGGGTTTGTGATGGATCTTTTTAAGTTTCACACTTCTAGCCATACTTTTTCTCCTTTTCAAAATGGGGTAAAGTTTCCACAGGAACGGGTGTTCATCGTTTGTCAGGCTAATTCATGGGCTGCTAAGGCTTCCATTTGTGCTGCAACTAGGGATTTTAATCGTTCTTCTACTGCAGGGATTTTGGTGGACAGGATAACTGTTGGAAGGGCGATTGGTTCATACCCTATTGCTAGGAAGAACAGGGACTTCCCAGTTACTGAATGGGGTCGATGATTGTGAACGAACTCTGCGGTGGTAATATGATTTGTCCATTCCATTGGGTTGTTTCCACAAATGATTCGGAGGTATGTCTCCACCTCTTGGTTAACATGTTCCGTTTCTTCGTCTGTCTATGGGTGGTATGCCATGAAAAGGGCTAGTTTGTAATTTAGCAGGTGTCCCAGCTCTTTAGCAAATGCAGAGGCAAATTGAGGTCCTTTGTCAGAGATGATTTTGTCATATAAACCAAAGTGTTGATATACAGAGTGAAAAAATAGGTGGGCTATCCCTTCCATGATGACAGTTTTCTTAGTTGGACAGAGAATTACCCTCTTTGTAAGCCCATGGTCAACCACGACCAAGAGTGAATCAAAACCATTGAAGGAAGGGAGATCAGTGATGAGGTCGCATGAGACCTGTTGAAATGGGTGTGTGCAAGAAGAAGCGATAGGTGCAAGCAGGGGAACAGTGGGATGCATATTGACCTTGTTTTGTTGGCACATGGCACAGCCAATGATGAAGGAATGAACAAAGGCGGCGAGGCCCAGCCACCAGAAGTTAGTGGCCATGAGTTGGCATGTTTTGAGGGAACCAGGGTGGCCAGCAGTTACGTGGTCATGGCAGTGGGCCACAATGGAATGATGAAGATGGACATCTGGTGGGACATAGACACAATTTTTATAAAGAAGAATTCCATCATGATATTGCCAGTTGGAGAGGCAGGACCGGAGGGTGGCAGGGAGGTTACTGTCAATGGATTGGAGTGATTGAAGGACCAAAGGATCCGTAGCCAAAGCAGAAGATATGCGATTATGAAGGGCAATATTGATGAGATTGATAAAGAGAGATGAAGGGAGAAGAGTAACAGAGTCGTTATCACGTGAATCATTGGGGCATCGATCAAGATGTCTAGAAAGGGCATTAGGGCCATTAAGTTGTGAGGTGGGAACATGGGTAATGCAAAGGTCATAGTCGGTGAGGTCTAAAAGCCAATGGGCTTGTCAACAATTTAATTTCTGAGGTTGTTTAAAGTAGGTCAAGTTTTTGTGGTCTGTGAAAACGTGGACTGGGTATTCTGAGCTGAGCAGGTAGTGTTGCCAGGCTTGTAATGCATGAATAACCGCGAGCAATTTGTGATTGTAGATATCATAATTTCGCTCAGTTGCAGAAAACATTTGAGATAGATATGAACAGGGGTGCCATTCCCTGTTTTCATCGGTTTGAAGGAGTATTTCACCGGTAGCATATTAAGAAGCATCAGTGGCAATGGCAAAAGGTTGTGATATATCAGGCATCCAGAGGACAGGTTGAGATGTGAAGATTTGTTTTATGTTTGTGAAGGCTGATTCACAGTCTGGTGTCCAAGACCAAGGGTGGGTTTTTTTTGTCAGATCCAGTAGGGGCCAGGCAATATTTGAATAGTTTGGTACAAAGCACTGATAAAAGTTAGTGAATCTGAGAAAGGAGCAGATGTCCTTTGGTTTGGTTGGAGTTGGCCAGGTAGCAATTCCTTTCAACTTGACAGAATCTATGGCCAACTCTCCAGGTTTAGCTATCATCTCCAGGTACTTGACAGAGGCTGAATTAAATAAGCATTTAGAGAGTCGAAGCCATAAGTGGAGTTCCCTTATGTGCTAAAGGACACATTTGGTGGTTTTGTCATGGCTACATTGATCAGAGGAGAAAATTAGAATGTTGTCCATATAGATGATGATTCTTCCTTCGGTGATTGGTTCGCGAAACTCCTTGTTCATAAATTGTTGAAATGTAGCTGGTGCGTTCTTGGGTCCAAATGGCATGACAACAGGTTTAAACAGGCCATGGTGAGTGATGAATGCTGCTTTTCACTGGTCTCTGTCTTTTATATGGATATTATTGTACCCCCATTGTATATCAAATTTGGTGAATATCTTGGCATCATGGAGTTTGTCAAGGAGATCAAATATCAAGAGGAGGGGGTAAGCATCTCAGATGGTGTGCTTGTTTAGATATCTGTAATCTTGTACCAGCCGAAGCTTGCCATCCTTTTTTTTTACAAAGAAGAAGGGCACCACTTGTGATGACGTTGATGGGTGTATTTTTCTCGACTTTAGATTTTTGTCAAGGAATTCGTCTTGAGCCTTTCTTTCTTTGGCAGTAAGGGGGTATAGTTTTCCAATCTTTGGTTTGAACATGTCTGCAAGATGAATTTCATGGTTGCAGTCTCTCCTTGGTGGGAGGGGGGTATCTTCATCAGAAAAAATATCAGAAAACTCTTCATATTGTGGAGGAAGAACTATGTCTTCTTTCTTAGCTTGGATTGCTAGCTCAGTTGCCATAGTTAGAGCAGCACATGTGAGGGCCAGGTTTGGGATAAAACGTCCATTGGCAAGAACAGTTCATGAAAGTGTTTGGAGTGGTTTAACATGGGCTATGTCATGTGCTAAGCAGATATTGCTATTAAGGACGTTATCTTCGATGTGGTCTAGGTATCCAAAGAGATGTTCATCCACAAGTGCATCCACGTTGACATGTTGAGGTGGGGGTGTTGAATACTTTGGGCATTGAAGATTATAGAGTTGCTCTACTTGTTGCTTCTCAAGTTCATGGGCAGCTACCATGTCTGCCATTTGGTCAGATTCTTGCAGGATTTCTAAAGTTTTCTTTCTCCAGTCGATTTTCGGGCTTACTGCCGTTAATCATGGGAACCCTAAGATCATAGTTTCTTTTCTGCAATTCATTAAGTAGAAGTTGGTGGTCTGTATATAGCTGTTGACATTGACAAAAAGCATCATTTTGAATTTGATGGTTCTATTTTTATTGGTGGAGGCATCGACATTATGAATGGTGACTGGAATTGGGAGATGAGTATGTGGAAGTTTCTTTTGACAGATGAATTCCCAATTAATACAAGAAACTTGGGCTCCTGAATCAATAAGGGCAGTAGCAGCAACGGCTTTGATGTTCATGTTGGTGGGGATCATAAGTTGTACTGGGATATGTAGAGCTTTCATTGATACTGGTATAGCATTACAAGATATATTGATAGTGGAGGAAACATGCATTGTGGGTGTTCCTCCATGCAAAAATCCAGGTTGAGCTTCCCAACTGTTTCATCGTCCTGCATCTCCGAGATGCTTGCTTTCATTTCTTCTTCAACTTTTTGTACTATTTTGGGAGGGGTAGGGCATGAGTTGTTTGGGAAATCTCTGATAGAATGACCCTTTTTGTGGCATAAGAAGCATAATCCATCCTTCCGGCACCTTTCTCTTTCTACCATGGTAAGCTTTTTCATGTGCACAGTGTCGACTTCCATGGCATTTGGGTCACGACTCAGAGTTG
>JBBPKM010000618.1:0-13099 GCA_038089255.1 Austroboletus rostrupii | reverse complement strand
ATCCCCTATATGGGTGTATTCATAGCTGAGTTCCCTTTCTCAGCCTTTCTCCTTGATCTTCGCTTTCTCTCTTATCTGCCTCATGGCTGTATATCTAGATCTAGATCTTATCTTGCTTCTCTTGACTCGACCCATGCTTTCCCCTTGACCCTAGATCTTCTATCTCTTATCTCTGACTCATCCTTGTACTATTCTTGCTTATCTTTGATCTTCCTTTCACATGGACATCGCCTCTCTAGTTCCTTTCTTGGATATCCCTGTACTATATAAACCCTAGCCACTCGTCCATGTACCCTAGCTTGATTCTCCCTTATCCTACCCTTAATCATAGGCTTGATCTTCAGCCTCTGTTCCAGCTCCCTGAGGTCGTCATCATGTCCTCTTGTATATCCAGCAACCAGGCATAGCCGTATGGCATGCATCCTTGATGAGTCCTTCATTGGACTTTACTCTTTTCATCTCGATCCTATTCATGCAAGTGTGCTGATAGGATATCCAGTCTTTCTCGAACTTGCCTTGCCCTGGAGGTCAAGTCTCCTAAGGGCTGCACTCCACCCTACCCGGGCGAAGTGTAACAGCCATGCCATGAGAACTTGGTCAGGCAAGCCTAGACCCTTGAGGAACAGCCATCCTGTGACTGGTGTGACTTGCATAAATAGGGTTCAGGGCTTGTCCCTGATTATGTGACCATCCAGTGATCCTTGATAAGATAGACAGGGGAGATAAGATAAGATCACCTGATAAGATAAGATCAATAGATAAGAGATTAGATAAGCGCTGATATAAGCGCCCTTGATAAGATAAGATTAGATAAGATCTTGCAGCTGGGCAAGACAAGTCTAAAAATGAAAAATAAGGCCATCAAGGCCACTTGTCATGTTGACGTATAAATATAGCCATAAAGGCTGCTTTTCTTGTACCGTAACAGTGTAACTCTGTACCAGTAACTATGAAATCAATGTGTATCCCTATTCAGCTATTGGTACCAACTGACATGATCAAAGCCATTGCAACCTCTGTGCTTGTAGACTTTGGAGTGCAAATATCATGCATAGATTGGGCCTTTGCCTGGAAACATAACCTTCTCCAAATCCAACTTCCCCAACCAGTAACTATCAGAAATGTTGACACTTCTACAAACAAGAATGGAATTATCAAGTTCAAAACTACACTCTTCATCAATGTCAATGGCTATGTATACAAAGTCGAGTTCTATCTTATGAGTTGCAGCAGAGAAACTGTTATCCTTGGTTTCCCATGGCTCACCACTGTAAACCCTACCATTAACTGGGAAAAAAAGACTCTAGACATTCCTGCAGCCTTAGATCAATCTGCCGAACTGATCACCAATTACAAAACAGAAAAACAATAACGACAAAACCTCTATAACTTAAAAAAGCCTGACTATTCTACTTCCCTGCCACAACATGTTTATGTTGATGCTCTTGTTGACAAACACTTCTTCAGATACTTAAACAGGATAGAAGATGACATACTTTGTGCTAACATCACTCTTGCACAAGACATGGCACATTTTAAACCTCTTCGCACCCTCTCAAGAACAGTTCTGGCCAATGAAAGATTTATTCCTAACCTGGCTCTTACCTGTGCTGCATTAACCACATCAACCGACTTGGCAATTCATGCCAAGAAACAAGAAATCATCCTGCCAGAACAATATAAAGACTTTACTGACGTCTTTTCAGATGAAGATACTCCACTTCCACCTTTTCAAGATTGTGACTATGAAATCAACCTCATGGAGTCCTTTGTGCCAAAGATTGGAAAACTATATCCTCTTATAGCTGATGAATGAAAAGCCCAAGATAAATTCCTCAATGAAAACCTCAAATCTGAAAAGATTCATCCATCTACTTCTCCTCAAGCTGGACCATTCTTCTTTGTTAAAAAGAAAGATGGAAAACTTTGCCCAGTACAGGACTATCAATATCTTAATGAACATACCATCTGTGATGCCTATCCACTTCCTCTTATCTCTGACCTCCTCAATAAACTAAAGGATGCTAAAATCTTTACAAAGTTTAATGTCCAATGGGGTTATAACAATATTCGCATCAAAGAAAGGCATCAGTGGAAAGTGGCCTTTATCACACACTGCAGCCTGTTTGAACTGGTCGTTATGCCTTTTGGTCCTAAGAACACCCCCGCTACATTTCAGTGCTTTATGAACAAGGAGTTCAGAGATCCTATTGCTAAAGGACAAATCATTATCTATATGGACGACATCCTCATCTTCTTCCCCAATCAAGCAACTCATGATGATACCACTTGCAGAGTCCTCCAATGTATGAGAGAACTCAACCTTTGCCTTAGACTTCAAAAATGTCTCTTCAATTCAGAGCAAGTTGAATATTTAGGCATGATAGCAAAGCCAGGATCTCTTGCCATGGATCCAGTCAAACTTGAGGATATTGCATTATGGCCAATGCCAATGAAACCTAAGGAAGTATGATCACTCCTAGGTTTTGCCAACTTCTATCACCATTTTGTTAACAGCTACTCTAACATCACCCATCCCCTCCTTGACCTCACCAAGAAGGACCACCCTTGATCCTGGACAAAAGCTTGCAATAGAGCCTTTCTTCATCTCAAGAAAATATTTGTATCCCAACCTGTCCTTCGACTCCCTAACTCCTCTAAACCATTTGCTATTGTCACTGATGTTTCCAAATATGCTACTGGAGGCATATTACTCCAAACTGACAAGAATGGTGATTGGCATCCTTATTTCTACCTTTTCCAAACTTTCTCTACAACAGAACACAACTATGATATCTATGATCGGGAACTTCTCACTGTTATCTGCACCCTACAAGCCTGGCGACATTATCTCCTTGGATCTGCTTTTCCTGTCCAAGTCTTTACAGATCACAAAAACCTCACCTACTTTAAATAACCCCAAAAATGTAATCATTGACAAGCATACTGGCTTCTTGATATCATGGATCATGATCTCAAAATGATTCATGTACCCGGAGCACTCCTTGTGGGTTCTGATGCCCTCTCTTGACAACTGGATTGTTACCCTGATGACTCCTCTGACAATGATGCAATTACTCTTCTTCCCCTGTCCCTTTTTATTAACCTCATTGACCTTGCTCTTCATAACAAAATCTCCACTGCTTCATTGTCGGATCTGCTTGTTCTCCAGTCCCTCCAATTGATCCAATCTGATCTTCCACATGCCCTCCACTCTCACCTCACCGACTGGCAACATCATGATGGCCTCTTATATTATAAAAATTGTATATATGTTCTGGCTGACCAAAATCTTCATCAAACCATTGTCTCTCATTGCCATGATCATGCTACTGCTGGGCATTCTGGCTATCTCAAAACTTGCCACTTAGTTGCTTCTGATTTCTGGTGGCCTGGCTTGGCCTCCTTCATCCGCTTGTACGTCTCCAGATGTGCAACCTGCCAACAAAACAAAGCCAATATGCACCTGACTGTTCCTCCACTTACACTGATTGCCTCGTCCTGTACACACTCTTTTCAACAAGTTTCTTGCGACCTTATCACTGATCTTCCTGTATCAAATGGTTTTGATTCTTTTTTGGTTGTGGTCAACCATAGGCTTACTAAGGGGGTAATTCTATGCCCTACCACAAAAACAGTTACTGCTGAGGGTATTGCTACCCAATTCTTTCACTCAGTATATAAATGTTTTGGCCTTTATGACAAAATCATCTCAGATCATGGTCCACAGTTTGTGTTTGCCTTTGCCAAAGAACTTAGCAGGCTTTTGAATTACAACCTGGCCCTATCCTTGGAATACCACCCTCAAACTGATGAAGAAACCAAACATGTAAATCAAGAAATCGAGATCTATCTTTGCATTGTCTGTGGTAATACCCTGGGAACTTGGGCCAGTCACATCACAACAGCAGAATTTGTTCACAACCATCGCCCTCATTCAGTAACTGGCAAATTGCCATTCCACCTTATGATGGGCTATGAACTGGTTGCACTTCCCTTGATTATTTGTCCTTCAACTCTCTCCACTGTCAAAAATCATTTTAAAACTCTTATGGTGGCCTGAGAAGAAGCTCTTGCAGTACATGAACTTGCCCATCAAATGATGGCAGCAAGATCACAACAAGGATTTAGACTCTTTACCAAAGGGGATAAGGTCTGGTTGGAAGCCAGAAACCTGAAACACCTTATCTCTAACCTGAAGTTCACTCTAAAATGAGAAGGACCCTTTACCATCACTCAGATCTTATCTCCAATCTCTTATCGACTCCGACTCCCAACCGCATGGAAGATACACAATGTCTTCCATGCATCCCTTCTCATGAAATACACTGAGAATGCCATTTATGGCAAGAACTTCCCTACGCCACCTCCAGATCTTATTGCAGGCAAAGAAGAATACAAAATTGAGAAGATCATATGCCATTGCAGAGCTCTGCATACCTGCTCCTATTTGATCTGATGGAAGGGATACTCAGCTGAAGAAAATTCATGGATTCCAGAATGAAATCTTAAAAATGCAAAGTTTGCTCTTCAAGCATACAAAAAGCTCCACCCCTCTGTCTTCTCCTATCAATACACTTGATCTCTCACTTGCAACACTGAACAAATGTCTTTGTCCATTGCCAACACTGTTTCTATTTCTTCTGTTTCCTCCCTACCAACTTCTACAGTAGCTTCCCCTTCACCCACTTGTCCTGTTATCTCTCTCATCACCCTCGAAACTATCGCAGCTGCTGCCATCACCCTAAACCAGACTATCCTTGCTGTTGATACCCTGCATCTCACTCACCACTTCAAGGAGCAGGTTGTCAACCCCACTTGATCGGTTGCATATGAACAAATTCTTACAGACTCCTGTTTTGCCACCACAATTGACACCCACCTTGACCCTGACTCTGCTGCACATGCGTTATACTGCTCGTACCTTCAGTGCAGGGCCTTGGGAACCATGGGGAATATCCTCCTTCAAGACGCTTGGACTGCCCTCTATGGGCAACGACTCATTCACATTTGTAATAACCTTCAGCGAGATCTCATTATGGCCATGCATGAACTAGACATGACTAAGTTCTTCCTTGATATAGACTGGTATTGCAAGGACATAGTGATGAAAACACCACTCGCAGAATGACTAACCACTCCACCTCCATCTACCCCATTGGCTTCATCCTCTGCTCTCAGCTCCTTAGAAGAACAACTAATCCAACAAACAGAAGCATGGTGGTTCAGGAATGACAGTTTCGACCTGTTGCCCTCCAATCATTTTTGTTACCACAAGACATGCTTTCAATGCCATCGGCTGAATCATGTGCAAGTGGATTGTCGATTCTTTCAGTGTATTCAATGTCTTCAGTGGGCACCTGGTCATCACACCAGTCATTGCCCTTTTCAGTGGCCTACTTCTAAACCATCTTCACCATTGTCCTCATCCTCATTCCATCACTCCTCAGTCTCATCCTCCTCTCATCACACTATGGTCACTTTCGGCCTTCCTATCTCCCCCACTGGGTTTCATTCTAATACATGGATGTCTACTCATGCATGCCCCTATCCCACTACTCGTCCATGGCATCCTCCTCCTCCCTGAGTCCCTTCTCCTGAGCCCTCCAATGATGGATTAGATGATGTGGCATATGCCAATATTACAGGGTCCCCTTGTGGAGGATACCTCAATTTGTAATTCTTCACTGAGGTTTCAGATATACTAAGGGGGTAATATTACAATTCCTCTTTAGTTCTCATTTCTTTTTCCTTACATGTCTATATCTGGACTTATATTTTCTTTTACAATAGTCACTTGTCTACTCTAGCGACTATTGTACCAGTATTCCAGCTCCTTTACAATTATTCATTACTTCTGACTCATTACTTCTTGCTGACTGATACATTAGTCAGCATTACTTATATATGTTTATTCATCATTTCTCCTTTTGTACTATACGAGCCTGCCCTTGACTCCTTTCCTATGTATATAAACCCCTTAACGGGCTCCCTGTACTTTAGCTTAGTTCTTCCTTGTATTCTCCCGAATACATTCCCTTTTGTGCTAGCTCCCAGGTGCTCTCTTTCATCTAGTCTCCTAGTCAACTAGTCCTCATCCTACTATTGAGTGGATGCTACCTTGAAAACTCTCGAACCCTTAACCTTAGGGTTATCCTGTACTTGGTTCTTGCCTTACAAGGGCTATGCTCCTACCTACCTGGTTGAAGCATAACACCTTGGTAGCCCCACTATATTTTTTCCTAAATTAGCCATCTTCTGCCATCCTACCAGAGTTTCCTCCACCCCTGTATACTCCTAGCATCCTCTAGGCCTCTTCTGAGCTCTCTTGAGCCATTCCCAAGTTGTTTCTGGATATCTCTCATCAATTGCTTCTTGTAAGCTCTCCAGCCTTTTTCTATCCTTGGATCAGGATCACAACATGATCACTCATTCATGGTTCTTATTCAGCATTCTCTAAATGCTCTTCTAGTCTCTTGAGCTCCTGGATTCTCTATTTGGCCACTTCTAATCATTCTGGATCATGTTCTCTTCATTGAGTTTATATAGTCTTCTTATCCAGTTAATCATCTGGCCTTCTTCCAGCACTTCTAGGTCTTCAGATTTTCCTTAGACCATATTCCCAAAGATCTCCCTTGTATCTAGTTGCATCAGCATCCACTCATGCTTTTTCTGGACTGCTTCTAGATCTGGCTTATAATTAAATCTATATCTTCTTCTAGATTTGTATCTGACTTCAGGCTTGCTCCCTGGAAGTTCCAACCAAACCACTGTGCCTACTGGACCTCTGCTTGATCCATCTACAGTTATTTGGGCAATCTGGCCAACATCCATGACTGATTTAGCTTTATTCAAGGCTAAGTCATCTAGATTATATCTGATCTCTATCAAATGTTCTTCAAACTCTTTGGCTTTTCTGCTAGCGTTCAAACAAGTCCCTAGCGCTTTTGTGTTCCCTTGGGCATATCCTAATGCATCTTCTTCATTGAAAGAATGCTTTCCTTGACTTTACCCAAACTTCCAGATCATCTTCTAATCTTAAATCTAATCAGATTAATAAAAGACTCAAACACAATTATCCTTTGTTGCTTCAAGCATTCCCCTAGATGCTTCTCAGTTCTACTTGGTTTCCTTGCTGCCTTAAGGCTCCCTGATCTATATTTGGCACCTTCTAAATAAGTCATCTTTTTGATCTATCATATATGGCCATCTACCATGTGTTTCATTTTAATCAATCTTAACTAGACCTCTTCTAGATGTTTCTAGGCATTGCTTCAATCCATCAGAACCCTCCATGATGTGTCTTTGCCCTTCCTGCATCAGTTCTTCTTCTAGATGTCTTTCTGCCACCAGATCTTCTCCTAGTCCTCTGGATTACTTTTGGCACTCTCAGTATGCTTCCTACTTTATCTTTAGCACTTTTTAAATATCCTGGACTCACTCCTGTCACTGTCTCATCAATAGTTACAGATCTCTAGCAAGATATCACTGATTGATAATCAAATATTCTTTTGGCCTTCTAATTTTTATCCACATGATCAGAAACTCCTTGCTATATATCTGGCTTATCAGCCAATGCTTACCCTTATCCCTAGAAATCTCCTGATGATGATCCATGTGCTTTCTGGGCCCTTTTCACACAGAAACCAGGCTATACATGAAAAATATGCACTGGCCTCATGGATCAAGGGTCCTGATTGTATTTATTTCAAGATCTGCCACACTAGCATATAGTAACCTCATGATCATAGCCTTGAAAGCTATGTCTTATCTATGATTCTTATTGGTTATAACAACATGCTTTGATAGACCTTAACAAATTAATCTATTTTTTTTAGATATTTAGAATATTTATATTAGATCATAACAAATTATTATTTAAGTAGTGTATATCTTCTTTAGATTTATTATATCTCCTTGATGCTCCTCATCTCCTCCTTATTATTTCCTTGCTCTTTTTGTTTGTTTCTTGATCCTCATACTACAGATATTATATTTTGTTCTTTGATCTCCCTGTCATTCCCTATATGTGTGTATTCATTGTTACAACCCTATTTTTACACTATTTTCTACTATTTTTCCTGATTTATTACATAAATATTGAAGAAATTTAGAACCATTTTGCTTATCTAATGCTTACTTAATAAGGGTTATTCCCAGGGGAATTCCCTCTTATATCTTTCACATGCATGTTTCTTTAATTTACCTATATGGGGCTAGACTGCCTCATGGTATGCTTTTAGAATATCTCTCTTCTTTATGACAGAACAAGGCATTTCCTGATCATATGATCATGCCAGTGATCCTTGATAAGATATCCAGGGGAGATAAGATAAGATCTTGCAGCCAGGCAAGACAAGTCATAAAAATGAAAAATAAGGCCATAAAGGCCACTTCTCTTTTGATCTTTATAAATATCACCTTTCAAGCTCTTTTTCTCATATTGTAATAGCAGGTTAAAGCAATTGTTTTCTAACCACCATGCTTTTATGTGCTAGATAAGCTATTCTTCCAAAGAGTTCAGGGTAGAGAAGGATGCTAATAATATAGATGGAGAGAGAGTTGTTAATCTTTCTGCAACTAGAGCCTTGAGTGCTAAGTTCTTGCAATATCTGTCTATATCCATGAAAAATTCCATTAAATCAAGTTCATATATAGCTGTAATAAGATTTTATTAAAGATTATTTTTGGATAATAAGTTATTGTTCATAGAGTGCTGTTTGGGTGTCCTATAACAAAATGTTCCCCATAGTTCTAAGCAAACCACATTGCAAATAGGAGTAGTATAAGATATAGGCAGCAAATTTTGGGTCTAAGTGAGTATTGATGATGGTAGCAAAGCAGAAGTCTATGAGAATCTGTTTATAGGCAATAGAGCAAATGAAATTAACCACCAGTTCTTTGAAGTGATGGACAAGGTAAATAGCATTGACAGTAGAAATGGCAGTGAGTTCTGGGTTCATAGTGACAGCAGTGGCTTGAATTGCAGCAAGAGTGACAAGGGGAGTAATGGGATAAGTAGAAGAAAGTGAGGCTATAGTAGAAGTTGGGAGAGAGAAGACAAAAGAGATAAAAATGATATTGTTCAAGGATGAAGACATGGTTTGTACAAGTAATGGATCAAGTGTGTTGAAAGAGAAAGATGGAGGGGTTAGTTATCTTTGGCTATGTATCTTTTTCATTGGATCAGATAGAAATAAAATTGCAAAGCTCTACAATGCTGTATAATTTTTTCTATTTTGTATTCTTTTTTGCCCTTAATTAGATCAGAAGGTGATACAAGGAAGTTATTGCCATAAATATTAGAACCCTATTTTTCTGATATTTTCTACTATTTTATTACACAGACATTGAAAAGACTTAGAACAGTTTCACTATTTTGCTTACTAATGCTTACCTAATCAGAGTCACTCCCAGGGGAATCCTCTTTTATACTTTTCATATAAACAATTCTTTAATCTATTCATATGGGGCTAGATTGCCTCATGATATGCTTCTTTACTCCCCTTCTATTTCTATGCTTCTGGATTGCTTCATGTTTATGCTTCCCTTCTTTATAATAGAACCATGCCTTATGGTAACCACATGTTTCTTACCTTTATCTCATGGACAGTTATTTATGCTATTGGATGGTTCTTATCTATGACCAAGCATGTATATATAGTAGAAGTAGTATATAAATCCCCAGAATGATAAAACTGGCTCCCCAGTTCTGAAGTTTTGGAGATTTCCCTCTAAGCAAAGTCCCTTTCTTCCTAAAGAGATTGCTACATTATTGCAACCAAAGCTATATATTTTAAAGACTTTGCCTATTCTTTCAGCATTGTTTTGAGGTGTTTTAATAAATAGTGGAAAAATAGAGTGGTGATCCCTTTTGCAGTGACAGTTTTCATTTTTGGGCAAAGAATTACTCCCTTAGTGTTACAATTTCTCTTTAGTTTCTATTTTCTGTTCTTTGATACATCTATATCTAAACTTATATTTTCTCTCACAATAGTCATCTCAATTCTCTCATGACTATTGTACCAATATACTGGTTCCTCCATAATTATTCAGTTCTTATGACTCATCGTTTCTTGCTAACTGATATATTAGTCAGTGCTTACTCATATATGATTACTTCAATTTCCTCTTTTGTACTATACAAGCCTGCTCTTGAGTTCTTCTATATATATATAAACCCTTCAATGGATCCCATGTACTTTAGCTTAGTTTTTCCTTGTATTCTCTTAAATATAACCTCTTGTCCCACTAGCTTCTTGGTGCTCTCTTTAACCAAGTCTTCTAGTAACCAGACTTTGTCCTATTATTGAGTGGATGCTATCTGAATATACCTTGAACCCTTAACTCTAGGGTTATCCAGCACTTGGTTCTTACTTCACAAGGGCTATGCTCCTATCTGTCCAGTTGAAGTATAACAAAAGAACTAAGCTCTACTCATCACAACTAGCATTGCTCTAAATCATCAACCATTCACCTGAACTGTTACTCTGGCTGGCAACATTGCCATGACTTTCCAGCACCCTCAACTACTTCCAACTCCTCAAAAAAAATCCCAACAGATTCTGATGAACATTTTACTCAGGAAAACCAAGGCACCCAAGATTTAACCACACAACTTGAATGATCCTTGGTAATCCCTCAGGTCCCTACTTCACCTAGTCCAACCTGAAAACCTCAGACCAGAAGAATCTTCTTTCCTCCACCACTAGTACTACAAGCATCCACCATGTCACTATTGCAATAAAGCCCACAGAACTCCACCTGGAAACATCCAATGACTTTGATGGCTTTTGTTTCACCAAGTGCTTTTTATTGTTACAACCCTATTTTTCTGCTATTTTATACTATTTTTCCTGATTTATTATACAGATATTGAAGGGTCTTAGACACTTTTCACTATTTGCTTATCTAATCGCTTACTTAATCAGTGTTATTCCCAGGGGAATCCCCTCTTATAACTTTCACACATATGCTTCTTTTATATATCCATATGGGGTTAGATCACCTCATGGCATGCTTTTTTTCTTCTCTTTCATTCTCATGCTTCTAGAATGCCTTGTCCTTATGCTTTTCTTCTTTATGATAGAACCACACAACATTTTTTCCTCATATTCTCATCTATGACTCATGAACATTTATTTATGCCATTGGCCAATTTGCAGATATGGACCAAACATGTACATATAGTAAAGTAGTATATAAACCCCCAGGGCAACAGGACTGGCTCCCCAGTTCTGAAGTCTTGGAGTTTTCCCTCTAAGCAAAGTTCCTCTCCTCTAAGAAGTTCCTAAGTCACTGGAACTAAAGGTACATATCTTAAAGACTTTGCCCTATTATTTTTGGCATTGTTTGAGGTGTTTTATTTATCAGTTGGCCTTACTAGCAACCAGACTTTGTTCTACTGCTAAGTGGATACTACTTGATTTCATCTTAATCCCTTAATTCTAGTTATCAGGTCTTACCAGATAGTTCTTGCTCTACAAGGGCTATGCTTCTATCTATCCAGTTAAAGAATAATATGTCAATATTTTGGTAAATAAATGTCTTTTGGAAATTTGGATAGAAATAAAAATGACATAATATATTCCAATATTATTCTTACTAAAGATATGATATAGTTCAAATATCTATGCACTCTATCTTGAACTATTTTGCTAATAGCTATTTTATTTTGAACTTTGCTTTTATCTATACTACTCTAACTTTCTCCACCAAAATCAATGCTAAAAAGTAGAAAATTATCATATCTAACTTATACAAAGATTATACCTGAAACATTCCAACTGTTAAGGCCAGAATGTAAGGCCAGAACAGTGTCTGTACATCTTCAGAGTGTTACCTTGGGCTGTGGCACCAAGGGTTTGAATGTGGACTTTAAAGGGCAAGTCTTGGGACCCCTGCCTTGCTAGCTGGAACTGGCTACCTCTTACTAGGTCAAGGACTTGGCAACTTCTAGCCTTGCTCCAGGTAACTTATTAGAAGAGGCTTGTTTGAAGGGAAGATCCAAGACTTTAAGACTGGGGATCCAGTCCTGTCACCCTGGGGGTTTATATATGAAGGGACTATGTACACATATATACATGGGATCTAAGATATACTGTACAATACTTAAATAAATGTCTGTTATCGTCCAATAGAAATACTCTAAGAATCTAAAGAATAGATATAAGTCATAAATGTCATAAGAAGCGTACCATGCTATCAAAGCATGTTGTCATAACAAATAAGAAGCATAGATAAGGCATAGCCTTCAAGGCTGTGGTCATGAGAAAACCACATTCCAGTATGGCAGATTGAAATAAATAAGATCTAAAGATAAATATCAAATAGAATCCTTGATCCATGCCACTGCTGTATGTCTTTATGTACAGCTTTGCAATGGAAGGGAATCCCATGGATCTAGAATAAATACCATGAGGTACCTGCATGATGTGGCAGCATGCTGCAACCATGAGATATAAATAGGGTAACTCCTTATAAGTCATAAAGAAGGGTAAGTCCTTGATAGAGATTTTGAGTCAGGGAACAAGATTCCGGCTCTTGATATGACTCCGGAGAATAGATACAACATAAAGCAGGCACAGCCATGCCAAGAGGAACTGGTCAGGCAAGCCTAGACCCTTGAGGATTGGTTATCCTGTGACTAATGTAACTTGCATAAATAGGGTTCAGAGCTTGTCCCTGATCATATGACCATCCAGTGATCCTTGATTAGATAAGCAGAGGAGATAAGATAAGATCCCCTGATAAGATAAGATCAATAGATAAGAGATTAGATAAGCTCTGACATAAGCGCCCTTGATAAGATAAGATAAGATAAGATCTTGCAGCCAGGCAAGACAAGTTTAAAAATGAAAAATAAGGCCATCAAGGCCACCTGTCATTTTGACATATAAATATACTGGCTCTGAATACTCTGCCAGTCTTCTTTTGAGAAGAAACCATAGATGTTCTATGGGATTTAGGTCTGGAGACTGAGCAGGCCAACCCATCACCTCAAAATCATGGTCAGAAAACCAGTTTTTGGCCTTCTTGCTAGTATGCTTGGGATCATTGTCTTGCTAAAAAATGATATCCTCTGAAGATTTGCCATAAT
>JBBPKM010000617.1:0-13104 GCA_038089255.1 Austroboletus rostrupii | reverse complement strand
GATGACCTCAGGGAGCTGGAGCAGAGGCTGAAGATCAAGCCTATGATTAAGGGAGACTAAAGCTAGGGTACATGGATGTGCATCTAGGTCTTATATACTGGTGGGCAATATCCAAGAAAGAAGATGAAGAGAACTGAGTCAGAGATAACAAGAATAGACAGAATAAGAATGAGTTAGAGATAAGTCAGATAGACGATCCAGGGTGAAGGGGAAGCATAGATTGGATCAAAGAAGCAAGATGAGAAGAAGATCTAGATGTACAGCTATAAGGCAGATAAAAGGAAAAGAGAAGATTGTTACATTTCTTTTTTCTTCCTTTATATGTCTCCGGCTCCATGTCTCCATCATCTCTGCTCTGATTATGGACTTATCTTTTCTTTCCACAATGCCTTTATATGGACTATTTCAGCATTGTGTCTGCCACCACAGATTTCCTTCATGTTATACTGATTACTATGCAACAGTCTGTCTGTCAGCAGATAACCCAGTCTTGCACTATGTTTCCTTTTCCTCTCTGGGCCTGTGCTCCGTTTGATACCTATATTTACTTGTAAACAGAACACCTGTATCTTTAGTTTAGTTCTCCTTGGTCAATATCAAGTTCACTTTGCTCCTCTCCATTCTCTTCCAGTGAGTTTATTGAGCACCGAGTTCTTGTCCTACTCCTGAGTGGACACTTGTCTTGTGCTATCTATCGAGGCCGTCCCCAGCCTACTTGATGCTTATGCTCAGACTTGGTTAATCTGAGGCTACACTTGGTCCTACCTGGCACAAGTGTAACAAAAGAACTAAACTCCATCGTCACGACTAGCATTGTCTAGATTGCCTACCATATCGTTGAATCGTTTTTCGTGGCGACATTGGCAGGACTCCCCTGCACCCTCTACTGCGTCCGAGTCTTCAGGAGAAATACCCACAGACCCCGATGACCCTATTGATACCAAAACACCGGAAATTCAGCAGCTTGAGCAACAACTAAGTAGCTTATTTGTTATACTACACGCATCAACTCCGCCAAGTCCTATGCCCCAACCATAAACTGGAAGGATCTTCACTTTCCCGCCTATGAACATTGCGCCTGCAAATCCGTGTCTGCAAATTACACTGCCACAAATGTTGGCTACTACGACCGTGAAACCCACGGAACTATGCCTCGGAACCCCAGAGAACTTTGATGGATCGTACGCCTGAGCTCTGCCTTGGCTACGATCAGTACAGCTGTATTTGGCTGTCAATGATAAACTCTACAAAACTCCGAATAAACAAATCACCTATGCTTTGTCCTTTATGAAAAAAGGCACCGCTCTGACTTGGGCAGATATGTTTAGAGAAGCCAAGCTCACGGCTGGAACCTTCACTCTAGAAACCTGGGCCGACTTTGAAACAGAATTCTGAGCCACCTTTGAAAACACTGATATAAAAGGAGACTTGCTGGCATGGCTAGCTTGTGAGTGACTCACCACAAATAGAGGGGGCAGATATAATCCAGCACTCCAAAAATATATTGCAATGTTTCAAAGCAAGATAGCCTTAACTGGCATTACAGATGACCAGGTCCTCATAAGCTACTTTGCCACTGAAATTCCCATTCTGCTCATGCGCCATATCCAGTCCATGGAGAAAGTCCCAGACAAAGTAAGAGACTGGTACGCAAAAGCAACTCACTTTGCCGGAGTCGAAGAAAGGTCTTTGGAAATCGCTCTAGATAGGAACCAAGGAAGTACCACATTTACCCCCTCATTTTGTCCCCGACATACGCCTGCCTGCAACCCAAATGCAATGGACGTAGATGCAATAAAAATTAGGAAACTTACCCTGGAAGAAAGAGAAAGATGTCAAAAAGAAGGATTATGCTTTCTGTGCAGAAAGAAAGGACATTCGGTCAGAAGCTGCCCGAATAACACACAGGCATGTTCCACCCCACCTCCACATATGGTCCAAAAGGAAGAAGAAGAAACTAAAGCAAGCATTTCGGAAATACAAGATGACAAAACCATAGGCCAAATAAACCTGGGTTTTTAAATGGGAGAATGCCCACCACGCACGTATCTCCCTCTATAGATGTCTCATGTAACGTTGTACCAGTATCAATGAAAGCAATGTGCATCCCCATTCAAATCATGATGCCCATCGACATGAACATCAAAGTCATCGCCACTACCACTCTAGTAGATTCTGGAGCACAAGTATCTTGCATAGATTGAGAATTTGCCCAATCTTGAAAGCTTCCTCATATTTGGCTCCCGATCCCAGTTACAATCCGAAATGTAGATGCCTCTACCAATAGCAATGGAACTGTTAAGTTCAAAACAGTACTATTCATCAACATCAATGGATATGTCTATGGAGTTCTACCTTATGAACTGTGGAAAAGAAACAATGATATTGGGATTCCTTTGGCTTACAGCCACAAACCTGGAGATAGACTGGAAGAAGAAGACCTTAAAAGTTCCACAGGAGTCTGACAAATCAGTGGATCTTATTGCTGCCCATGAAAAAGAGAAGCAATGAAAAGGAGCTCTATATGACCTCCGACACCCCGACTATTCAACAGCACCTCCGAAACATGTTCACATTGACGCCTTAGTGGATGAACATCTATTCGGTTATCTTGATCGAACAGAGGATGAGGTCCTGTGTAGCACGATATGCTTGGCTCAAGATATGATGCACCTCCAACTGCTCCGAACTCTGTCCTGGACAGTTCTGGCCAACGGTCGATTTATCCCCAATCCGGCATTAACATGTGCAACCCTCACAACATCTACCAATCTTGCCATCAACACAAAGAAGCCCGAAGTCACATTACCTTCCCAGTATGCCAACTATGCCGATATATTCTCTGATGAAGATGCTCCATTTCCACTGTCTCAAGATTGTGATCATGAAATCAACCTTGCCGATACCTTTAAGCCAAAGATCGGCAAGTTGTACCCACTTACAGCAGAAGAGAGGGATGCACAGAATGAATTTCTAGATGAAAATCTGAAAGCTGGAAAAATCTGACCATCTACATCTTCACAAGCCGCACTGTTCTTCTTCGTCAAAAAGAAAGACGGAAAATTATGCCTGGTACAAGATTACCAATATCTGAATGATCACACAATCTGCGACGCCTACCCTCTTCCCCTTATCTCCGATTTACTTGACAAGCTACAATCTGCAAAAATCTTTATGAAGTTTGATGTCCGATGGAGATGTAATAATATCCGGATCAAGGAAGGAGATCAGTGGAAAGCAGCATTTATCACACATCGGGGTTTGTTTGAACCCATAGTAATGCTGTTCAGACCCAAAAATGCACCAGCCACTTTCCAGCAATTTATGAACAGCGAATTCCACGACCTCATCGCTGAAAGGCATCTTGTCATCTATATGGACAATATTTTAATCTTCTCCCCAGATCAACAGTCCCACAACGAAACTACCCAACGAGTCTTGCAATGCATGAGGGAATTACATCTCCATCTTCAGCTGTCAAAATGCCTGTTTAACTCTGACTCAGTGGATTACCTTGGAATGATTTTTTGCCCTGGGTCCTTAGCCATGGACCCTGTTAAGTTAGAAGGCATTGCGTCATGGCCTATACCAACCAAACCAAAAGAAGTCCGGTCCTTCTTAGGGTTTGCTAACTTCTATCAACGTTTCATCCTGGGATACTCAAATATCACATGACCTCTTCTGGATCTTACAAAGAAGGACCATGAAATAGCTTTTCTCCATATGAAACAGATCTTCATGTCACAACCCGTTCTCCATATGCCAGACATGGCGAAACCCTTTGCTATTGCTACCGATGCTTCCAAATTTGCTTTGGGAGGAATCCTACTCCAAACTAATAAAAACGGTGAATGGCAACCCTGCTCCTACCTCTCTCAGACGTTTTTGTCTACAAAACGGAATTACGACATCTACGACCGTGAATTACTCGCCGTTATCAGGGCACTTACCGCCTGGTGCCACTATCTTCTTGGCTCGTGTGCTCCAGTCCATGTCTTCATGGACCACAAAAATCTTACATATTTTAAACAACCGCAAAAGCTGAATCGTTGCCAAGCTTGCTGGCTCCTTGACATTGTGGATTATGACCTTTTGATTACATATGTCCCCGCTACCCAGCTTGCAGATCCGGATGCGCTCCTTCGCCGACCAGACCGATGTCCGGATGACTCAGCAGACAATTCCGACGTCATTTTGCTACCTCGCTCCCTCTTCATCAATCTTATCAACATGGCCCTTCATAATCGCATTTCTGCATCCTCTATAGTGGATCCACTCATCTTTTCTATGTTACAATCTATTAAAGAGGACCTTCCCGCCTCTCTCTGTTCTCATCTCGTGGATTGGCAACATTGCAATGGACTCCTCCTATACCAAGGTCATATGTATGTTCCCCCAAACTCCAATCTCCAATGCTCTATCGTTGCTCGCTGCCACGACCATGTTACAGCAGGACACCCAGGTGTCCTTAAAACCCGCCAATTAGTTGCTGCCAATTTTTGGTGGGCCGGCCCCATAGCCTTTGTCTGCTCCTATGTCGCCAGCTACACTTCTTGCCAACAGGCCAAAGTAAATACACATCCTACTATTCTCCCTTTCACGCTGATTCCCTC
Source organism: Austroboletus rostrupii (assembly GCA_038089255.1). Lineage (NCBI taxonomy): Eukaryota > Fungi > Basidiomycota > Agaricomycetes > Boletales > Boletaceae > Austroboletus > Austroboletus rostrupii. Next base: position 8,491 of record JBBPKM010000617.1, on the reverse strand, counting down.
GACCTCTACCCATCCCTTTCAACAACTCTCTTGTGATCTCATTACAGGATTACCTCTTTCTCATGGTTTTGATAGCCTCTTGGTCATGGTCGACCATGGCCTTACAAAGGGGGTAATTCTATGTCCAACAATAAAAACAGTTATGGCTGAAGGGATCGCACAGCTTTTTTTTCATTTGATTTACAAATGCTTCGGACTTTACAATAAAATCATCTCAGATTGAGAACCACAGTTCGCCTCGAAATTCGCAAAAGAACTTGGCAAACTCCTAAATTAAAAATTAGCACTATCCACAGCTTATCACCCACAGTCCGACAGAGAAATGGAATGTGTCAACCAAGAAATAGAAACCTATTTATGCATCATATGCAGAAACAACCCAATAGAATGGGTGGAACGCATTACAATGGCAGAATTTGTGCACAATCATCACCTTCACTCGGTCATGGGAAAGTCCCCCTTCTATTTAATCATGGGCTACAAACCTATTACCCTCCCAGAAGTAACAACCTTGACAGACCTTCCTGCTGTAGAGGAAAGGTTGAAAACCCTCATTGCTGATAGAAAGGAAGTGATCACAGCCCATGACCTGGCCTAGCAAACAATGGTCACCCGGACCTGATGGAACTTTCAGCTGTTCAAAATTGGAGAAAAAGTCTGGCTGGAAGCACAAAATCTCCAACGGATCAACATCGATCTGAAGTTTGCTCTGAAATGAGAAGGACTATTTGTCATTACAGAAGTGCTATCCCCTATCACATTCCGTCTATGCCTCCCAAAAATATGGAAGATCCATGATGTCTTCCACGCCACACTTCTAACTCAGTATACTGAGACTGAAACCTATGGACCAAATTTCCCATCACCACTGCCTGACCTTATCGAAGGGGAGGAAGAGTTTGAAATAGAACAAATACTATGCCATTGAGGAAGGCCATCAGCTTAATCTTATCTAGTCCGATGGAAAGGATATACTGCAGAGGAAGATTCATGGCTTTCCGAAAAAGTGTTATGAAACACCTGGTGTATTTTGGAAAGTTATAAAGGATGGAGGAAAGGAGGAAAATAGATCCAGAAAACCTACGCATACCTCGCCATGTCTACAAACACCTCCACTGTCTCCATCTCCTTCCCCTCTGACCTATTCCACTCCTCTGCCCCATTGCCAACATCTACACGCCCTGTTACTCCACTAGTCACTAATGCCTCGATCAATGAACTTGCCCAAGAGATGGGTGTTAGATGGGGCGATGAAGAACCATGGTGCCCACAGTCCCCTCCATGAAATGACCCTGTCGTTCATTCTATCCAAGTGCCTCGTGCAGCCCACTGTTGGAAGGAACCCCTTTCCGGAGTCGTAAAATCCATTGCCTATAACCAGATACTTACCAACTCATGCTTTGCACGATGCATTGATGCTCATGTGGACCTAAACTCTGCTCTTCATTCCCTATACTTGGTACACCTGCAGACCATGTCAATTGCCACGATGGGCAATTTGTTATCACAGAAATCCCACATGGAGAAAGAGGGGCAGCGACTCCTACAGTTACATGTGGAAATGAAGAACTCATTAGTCACAGCAATACACGAATTGGACTTTACGGATTTCTTCCTAGATGTTGACTGGTACAGCCAACAGATGGCCATACGCCTATTGTTGGAAGCTCGCCTATCAGACTCCCCATCGACCCCATTGGCATCCTCTACACTGCTCCATACAGATGAAGAATGATATGCAGCACAAGTTGATGCATGGTGGTCGGGTAATGACGGAGCCAACCCTCTACCGGCTAATCATCTGAGATACAATCAAGCCTGCTACTCATGCCACCATCTTAACCATATCCAAATTGACTGTAGCATCTACCAATGCTCTCACTGTTTGTGTTGGGCACCAGGACATAGGGTAAACAGATGTCCTCTTCATCACACCACCCCTCAACTGTCACCATCCTCATCCTCCTCTTCCGCATCCAACCACTCCTTTCGGACACATGCTTCCACCGGGACCACCACTGTCTATGGACTGCCTATCTCACCCACTGGGTTATGTTCCACCACTCTGCGTACATGGGGAACTGGTCATACACACCCCTACACTGTATTGCATTGCAGGCGCGCTTGTCCTTCTATCCAACGACCAACCCCACCTTCACCTCCCCCCTCTGATGATGGACTCAATGACAAGGCATATGGTAATATCACTGGATCCACATACGGATCTGACAGGGGATTGAACTAGATTTTTCGCAGTGGCTCGAATGATAAGAAGGGGGTAGTGTTACATTTCTTTTTCCTTCCTCTGTATGTCTCTGGCTCTATGTCTCCATCATCTCCACTCTGATTACTATTTATCTTTTCTTTCCACAATGCCTTTATACGGACTACTTCAGCATTGTGTCTGCCACCGCAGGTTTCCTTCATGTTATACTGATTACTATGCAACAGTCTGTCTGTCAGCAGATAACCCAGTCTTGCACTATGTTTCCTTTTCCTCTCTGGGCCTGTGCTCCATTTGATACCTATATTTACTTGTAAATGGAACACCTGTATCTTTAGTTTAGTTCTCCTTGGTCAATACCAAGTTCACTTTGCTCCTCTCCATTCTCTTCCGGCGAGTTTATCGAGCACTGAGTCCTTGTCCTACTCCTGAGTGGACACTTGTCTCATGCTATCTATCAAGGCTGTCCCCGGCCTACTTGATGCTTACACTCGGACTTGGTTAATCTGAGGCTATACTTGGTCCTATCCGGCACAAGTGTAACAAAGATCAAGGAGAAAGGCTAAGAAAGGGAACTCAGCAATGAATACACCCATATAGGGGATGACAGAGAGATCAGGAGATGCAGAGGAATGTTTGTGGTACAAGAATCAAAGGAGAAATAGAGAGATCAAGGAAACAGGAGGAAACAGATGAAGAGCACCAAGGAAGTGCAACAAATCTAGAGAAGGCTTGCTGTTGAAGCAAGTGGAGTCAAGTGACTGGAAAGGCATCATCAAGATGCACAAGGGTCTGGAGGAACATCTGATGAGAATCAGATGTGACTAGATAAAAAATCTGTTGAAGATCTGGAATGCCATGAGGCAGACTGGAAGTTCCTGTGTGAGAAGGGCACAGAAAAGTATATGGAGCACCATGAGGAAATGCCCAGGGATAAAGACAAGCATTGGCTGATAAGCCAGATGTGCAGTAAGAAAGTTCCTAACCATATGGAAGATAATTAGGAAGCAGGAGAAGGTTCTAATAATCAATCAGTGAAGACTTGGTGGAGTACTGAGACTGTTGATGAAGCAGTAACAGGAGAGAGTCCAGGAGGTTCGGAGATGTCTTGGGATCAAGCAGGGAGCACACTGAGAGTACTAGAGAGAATCCAAAGGACCAGGAGAAGTTCTAGGAGGAGGAAGAGATCTGGGTGCAGGGAAAGTGGAGACACATCAGGGAGGGTTCTAATGGGTTGGAGAAATGTTTGGGAGAGTTCCGGAGTAGTCTAGGTATGACTGATCAAAAGGAACACATGGCAGAAAGCCATATGTGACAGATATAAGAAGAAGACATATTTAGAAGGTATAAGATATGGATCAGGGAGTCTTGAGGCAGAAAGGAGGACCAGAGGGGACTGAGGAGCATCCAGGGGAATGCCTGGAGCAACAAATGATGGTTGGCTTTGAGTCTTGTATAAAGATCAAAGGGTTCTGGTTGGATCCAGGATCAGGAGATGATCTGGAAGTTCTGGTATGATCAAATAAAGCATGATCTCAATGAAAAGGACACATCAGGATATGCCCAAGGGCACACAGAGGTGCTAGGGACTTGTCTGGATGCTGGTAGGAGAGTCAGGGGTTCCGGTGAACATCTGATGGAGATCAGATATAATCTGGATGGCTTTAGCCTTTGTTAAAAGGTAAGCAGTCTGAATATGGCCAGATGGCCCAGGTGGCTGTGGGTGGACTCAGAAGAAAGCCAAGTAGGCACAAATAAGTAAGGAGGACTCCAGGAGTTGGGCCTGAAGTCAGACAAGGTACCAGGAGGAGACTTTGATCTAATTGTGAGCCAGATCAGGGAGAAGCAGTCAAGGAGGAGCATCAGTGGAGGCTGATATGACTGGATACAAGGGAGATCTTTGAGGATAGGATTCCAGGAAGATCTGGAGACCTGGGAGCACTTCTAGAAGGCCAAATGGATGACTGAATAAAGAGACTATATGGACTCAGTGAAGAGAACATGATCTAGGGAGATCAGGGAAGGCCAAGTGGATGATACAAAAGCTCAGAAGACTGGAAGAGCATTCAGAGAATGCTGAATGCAAACCATGAGAGGTTGATCAAGTTGTGATCCTGATTCAAGGATAGAAGGAGGCTAGAAGGCTCATAGAGAGCAACTGGTAAGAGACATCTAGGAATGATCTAGGAATGGCTCAGAAAAGCCCAGGAGATGCCTGGAGAATGCCAGGAGCATACAGGGGCAGAGGGATCTCTGGTTGGATGGACAGGAGATGGCTAATCAGGAAAAAAGTATAGTGGGGCTACCAAGGTAGGAACAAGTTGTAATATGTAGTGGATTTACCAAAATAAAAATAAATCATAATAGTATTACCAGAAAAAAATATAAAGTATACTGGATATATCCATACTTTGAATAGATGTTTTTTTGTGGAAGAGTATAAAAATATTTGAAATAATGGTTAAATCCAGGTGTTGGTGGTATTATCAAGTTCTAAGCAGAGATATTTATAGAGAGAGAATAAATATTTTGTAAAATATAAAAGAATATAGAATATTGTTTATAGATGATTTAAGCAAGTTTTATACAATATCAATAAAACAAGCCAAGAAATTAGAGCTGAAATTAAGATAAAGGATCTAAAATGGATATGATGCTAAAAATACACTATTAGAATAAAATTCCATTTTACCATATGGCATATTAATCTTTTTTTTATACAGCAGGATCTAAAGAATTATTTGTATATATATATATTACTGGGGTTGATGTTCCAAGTACTTGATCATGGGATTGGTACAAGTTATATTGATGTCTTCAATCTCCAACATATATAACAAACTAATTGACAAGCTGGATATTTGTGATCCATGATTTCCAAATGTTGTATGGATGCTATTTTGGATGTCATACCATATTCTACATTCAAGTATATACCTCAAACATGGTTGGTAATAATGGTGTAACATAGCCAGTACATATGCGCAAACAGATTGCACCTAGCTCCTGGCCTAAGTCAGTGCGGTATATTTCCCACAAATTCCAAGTTTGTATTTGTATATGATTGCTGAACTTAGCCTTCTGGCGTAATATTTGCACATTTATTCCCGCGCGTTTTTTTAGCCTCCGCGCGTTTTTTTGCCCAGTGCGCGTTTTTTTTCCCGCGCGTTTTTTTTTGCCCTGCGCGCTTTTTTTGCCCTGCGCGTTTTTTTGCTCTGCACGTTTTTTTCCCGCGCGTTTTTTTCCCGCACGTTTTTTTGCCCTGTGCGTTTTCTTTGCTCTGCGCATTTTTTGGCCTGCACATGTTTTTTTAGCCTGCACATGTTTTTTTATACTTGCACTTTTTTTTTCAAAATGGGGGCTCATTACATACTTTCCAATATACTTGAATGTAGAATATGGTATGACATCCAAAATAGCATCCATACAACATTTGAAAGATTACATGGAAATCATGGATCACAAATGTTACACTTTATCCAGGTAGGGTGGAGTGTAGTCCTTAGGAGACTTGATCTCCAGGGCAAGACAAGTTTAGGAAGGACTGGATATCCTATCAGCACACTTGCATAAATAGGATCAAGGTGAAAAGAGTGAAGTCCAATGAAGGACTCATCAAGAATGTGTGCCATACGGCTATGCCAAGATACTGGAGATACAAGAGGACTTGGTGATGACCTCAGGGAGCTGGAGCAGAGGCTAAAGATCAAGCCTATGATTAAGGGAGACTAAAGCCAGGGTACATGGATATGCATCTAGGTCTTATATACTAGTGGGCAATATCCAAGAAAGAAGATGAAGAGAACTGAGTCAGAGATAACAAGAATAGACAGGATAAGAATGAGTCAGAGATAATTCAGATAGAAGGTCCAGGGTGAAGGGGAAGCATAGATCAGATCAAAGAAGCAAGATGAGAAGAAGATCTAGATGTACAGCTATGAGGCAGATAGAAGGAAAAGCGAAGATCAAGAGGAAAGGCTAAGAAAGGGAACTCAGCAATGAATACATCCATATAGGGGATGACAGAGAGATCAGAAGATGCAGAGAAATGTCTGTGGTACAAGGATCAAAGGAGAAACAAAAAGATCAAGAAAACAGGAGGAAATAGATGAGGAGTACCAAGGAGATGCGACAAATCTAGAGAAAGCTTGCTGTTGGAGCAAGTGGAGTCAAGTGACTGGAAAGGCATCATCAAGATGCACAAGGATCTGGAGGAACATCTGATGAGAATCAGATGTGACTAGATAAAAAATCTGTTGAAGATCTGGGATGCTATAAGGCAGACTAGAAGTTCCTATGTGAGAAGGGCACAGGAAAGTGCATGGAGCACCATGAGGAGATGCCTAGGGATGAAGACAAGCATTGGCTGATAAACCAAATGTGTAGTAAGAAGGTTCCTGACCATGTGGAAGATAATCAGAAAGCAAGAGAAGATTTTGATGATCAATTAGTGAAGACTTGGTGGAGTACTGAAACTGTTGATAAAGCAGTAACAGGAGAGAGTCCAGGAGGTTCAGAGATGTCTTGGGATCAAGCAGGGAGCATACTGAGAGTGCCAGAGAGAATCCAAAGGACCAGGAGGAGTTCTAGAAGGAGAAAGAGATCTGGGTGCAGGGAAAGTGGAGACATATCAAGGAGGGTTCTAATGGGCCGGAGAAATGTCCAGGAGAGTTCTGGAGTAGTCTAGGTGTGACTGATCAAAAGGAACACATGGCAAAAAGCCATATATAACAGATACAAAAAGAAGACATATTTGGAAGGTGTCAAATATGGATCAGGGAGCCTTGAGGCAGAAAGGGAGATCAGAGGGGACTGAGGAGCATCCAGGAGAATGCCTGGAGCAACAAAGGATGGTTGGATTTGAGTCTTGTGTAAAGATCAAAGGGTTCTGGTTGGATTCGAGATCAGGAAATGATCTGGAAGTTCTGGTATGATCAGATAAAGCATGATCTCAATGAAGAGAACACATCAGGATATGCCCAAGGGCACACAGAGATGCTAGGGACTTGTTTGGATGCTGGCAGGAGAGTCAGGGGTTCTGGTGAACATTTGATGGAAATCAGATATGATCTGGATGGCTTTAGCCTTTGTTAAAGAATAAGCAGTCTGGATGTGGCCAGATGGCCCAGGTGACTGTGGGTGGACTTGAAGGAAAGCCCAGTAGGCACAAATAAGCAAGGAGAACTCCAGAAGTTGGGCCTGAAGTCAAACAAGGTATTAGAAGGAAACTTTAATCTAATTGTGAGCCAGATCAGGGAGAAGCAGTTAAAGAGGAGTATCAGTAGAGGCTGATGTGACTGGATACAAGGGAGATCTTTGAGGATAGGATCCCAGGAAGATCTGGAGACCTAGGAGCGCTTCTAGGAGGCCAGATGGATGACTAAATGAGGAGATCATATGGACTCAGTGAAAAGAACATGATCTAGGGAGATCAAAGAAGGCCAAGTAGATAATACAGAAGCTCAGAAGACTGGAAGAGTATTCAGAAAATGCTAAATGCAAACCATGAAAGGTTGATCAAGTTGTGATCCTAATCCAAGGATAGGAGGAGGCTGGGAGGCTCATAGAGAGCAACTGGTAAGGAACATCTAGGAACGACCTAGAAATGGCTCAGAAGAGCCCAGAAGATACCTGGAGAATGCCAAAAGCATACAGGGGCAGAGAAATCTCTGGTTGGATGGATAGGAAATGGCTAATTTAGGAAAAAGTATAATGGGGCTACCAAGGTAGGGACAAGTTGTAACATATAGTGAATTTACCAAAATAAAAATAAATCATAATAGTATTACCAAAAAAAAACATGAAGTATACTGGATATATCCATACTTTGAAAAGATGTTTCTTTATGGAAGAGTATAAAAATATTTGAAATAATGGTTAAATTTAGGTGCTGGTGGTATTATCAAGTTCTAAGCAGAGATATTTATAGAGAGAGAATAAATATTTTGTAAAATATACAAGAATATAGAATATTGTCCATAAATGGTTTAAGCAAGTTTTATACAATATCAATAAAACAAGCCAAGAAATCAGAGCTGAAATTAAAATAAAGGATCTAAAATGGATATGATGCTAAAAATACACTATTAGAATAAAATTCCATTCTACCATATGGCATATTAATCTTTTTTTTATCCAGCAGGATCTAAAGAATCATTTGTATATATATATATTACTGGGGTTGATGTTCCAAGTACTTGATCATGGGATTGCTACAAGTTATATTGATGTCTTCAATCTCCAACATATATAACAAACTAATTGACA
>JBBPKM010000616.1:0-13114 GCA_038089255.1 Austroboletus rostrupii | reverse complement strand
GCATATTGGCTTCTCAATATTGCGGATCATGATCTTAAAATAATCCATGTACCAGGTGCGCTCCTTGCTGGCCCAGATGCTCTCTCTCGATGCCTGGATCGTTGCCCAGATGATTCCTCCAACAATACCACTGTCATGCTACTCCCTCCATCACTCTTTATCAATCTCATTGACGTCGCCCTCCATGAAAAGATCTCCTCTGCTTCTTCCTCCGATCCTTTAGTCCTCCAATCACTCCAATCCATGAACAAAGATCTCCCCGCTACTCTTCGGGCTCGTCTTGCAGATTGGCAACACCGTGATGGGCTTCTTTACTACCGAAATTGTGTCTATATCCCTGCAGATCCTATCCTTCACCATGCTATCATTGCACGGTGCCATGACCACCCTACTGCAGGCCATCCTGGTTATCTTAAAACATGACAACTCGTTGCTGTGGAATTCTGGTGGCCTGGCTTGGCCTCCTTTGTTCGATCTTATGTCTCGGGTTGTGCAACTTGTCAGCAAAACAAGGCCAATACACACCCTACGGTTCCCCCACTTACACCAATATCCTCCTCCTGTACTCGCCCCTTCCAACAAATTTCCTGTGATCTGATCACCGACCTCCCTATCTCCAACGGCTTCGACTCTCTCTTGGTCGTGGTCGACCATGAACTTACTAAGGGGGTAATTCTCTGCCCTACCACAAAAACCGTCATGGCAGAAGGTGTCGCCACTTTTTTCTTTCACTCAGTGTACAAATGCTTCAGCCTTTATGATAAAATCATCTCAGATCGAGGTCCTCAATTCACCTCAGCCTTTTTCAAGAAACTTGGAAGGCTGCTAAACTACAACCTTGCCCTCTCCTCTGCATACCACCCTCAAACGGATGGAGAAACTGAATGTGTAAACCAAGAGGTGGAAACCTATTTGCGCATTGTTTGTGGAAATAACCCCAGAACTTGGGCCAATCACATCACAACGGCAGAATTCGTCCACAACCATTGCCCTCATTCCGTTACAGGCAAATCCCCCTTCTACCTCACCATGGGATACGAACCAGTCGCCCTCCCTTCTATCATCCGTCCCTCAGAACTTCCAGCCGCTGAGAATCGCCTAAAAACTTTTATTGCTGCCCAGGAAGAAGCTCTGGCAGCACACAAACTAGCTCAGCAAACTATGGCCACATGGACACAAAGAGGCTTTATGCCATTTGCCAAAGGAGATAAGGTTTGGTTAGATGCTAGAAACCTCAAGCGACTTATTGCCAACCCAAAGTTCGCACCGAAACAAGAAGGACCCTTTACCATTGTTCAGGTCCCATTGCCTATCTCCTACCATCTCCAACTCCCTGCCGCCTGGAAGATACATGATGTCTTTCACACTTCTCTTCTCATGAGATATACCAAGAACACCATTTATGGAAAGAACTTCCCTACACCACCTCCAGATCTTATCGCAGGCGAAGAAGAATATGAAATCAAGAAGATCATATGGCATCGTGGAACTCCGCATATCCACTTCTATCTGATTCGATAGAAAGGATACTCAGCTGAAGAAGATTCTTGGGTTCCAGAGCAGGATCTTAAATATGCAAAGTCCGCCCTTCAAGCATACAAAAAACTTCACCCCTCTGTCTTCTCCCCTTAATGCACTTGAACTCTTCACTTGCAACAACTCCAACAATGTCTTCACCCATCACCAACACCGTTTCCATCTCCTTTGTCTCCTCCTTGCCAGTTTCTACCGTATCATCTCCTGCACCTACTCAACCAGTTACCCCTCTTGTCACACTCAACACCATCGAAGCCACCGCCACCACCTTGAACCTACCTGCCCCTATCCTTGCCGTTGACACCCCACACCTTGCCCACTGCTTCAAAGAACCAATAATCGACCCCATCCACTCAGTTGCATACAAGCAAATCCTCACAGATTTCCGTTTTGCCACTGTGATTGATGCCCACCTAGACCCCGACTTGGCTGCCCACGCCCTCTACTACTCATATCTTCAATGCAGTTCACTCGGAACCATGGGGAACATCCTATTACAGGATGCCAGAACAGCTCTTTACAGGCAACAACTTATTCATATCAGGGAGAATCTACAACGCGATCTTATCACAGCTATGCACGAGCCAGAAATGACTGAATTCTTTATGGATATAGACTGCTACTGAAAGGACTTGGTGACGAAGATACCATTAGCTGAACGGTTAACCACTCCCCCTCCTTCTCCTCCGTCGGCCTTATCATCTGCATTGAACTCACTTGAAGAATGACTAATCCAGCGCACAGAAGCCTGGTGGACAGGAAACAATGGGTTTGACCCACTCCCTGCCGACCACCCTCGCTATCACACAACCTGCTTCCAGTGTCATCAACTAAACCACAAACAAGTGGACTGTCGTTTCTTTCAATGTATGCAATGTCTTCACTGGGCACCAGGCCATCGTGCCAATCAATGCCCGCTCCACTGACCTACACTGCAACTGTCTCCACCATCCTCCTCGTCCTCATCTCATCACTCTTCAATCTCATCTTTGTCCCATCGTGCAATTGTTACCTTTGGTCTTCCCATCTCTCCCACTGGATTTTGTACCAGTACACGGGGTACTCCTCATACACGCCCCTACCCCACAAGTTGTCCCTGGCATCCTCCTCCTCCCCAAGCTTCTTCTCCAGAACCTTCTGATGACGGACTAGACAATGTGGCCTATGCCAACATCACAGGCTCTCCGTGCGGAGGATATTTGGATATCTAGGTTCTTCACGATAGCTTCAAATGTAATAAGGGTGTAATGTTACGATTTATCCCTAGTTCTCTCATTCCTTTTCTTCTGTTATGTCTTTATTCAGACTTATATTTCTTTCACAATAGTCACTCGCACCTTCTCATAACTATTGTACTGGTATTCTGGTTCCTTCATACTTACTCATTTATATTGACTCATCATTCCACGCTAACTAATGCCTCAGTCAGCATTTACTCATACATGCTTACTTTTCATGTCTCCTTTTGTAACTATACAAGCCTGCCCTCACTTTCTTTTCTACGTATATAAACCCCTCAATAGGTCCCCTGTATATTAGCTTAGTTCTCCCTTGTATTCTTCCGAATACATCATCTCTTCATGCTAGCTCCCAGGCGCTCTCTTTCGCCTAGTTTCCTAGTCAACTAGTCCTCATCCTACTATTGAGTGGATGCTATCCCGAACTATCTTGAACCCTTGACCCTAGGGTTATCCAGCACTTGGTTCTTGTTCTCACAAGGGCTACGCTCCTACCTATCTGGTCGAAGCGTAACACCTCCAGGGTGATAGGACTGAATCTTTCCTCCAAAGCTTTCTCCTAATAAGTTATCTGGAGAAGGCTAGACATTACCAAGTCCTTGACCTAGTAAGGGGTAGCCAGTCCCAGCTAGCAAGGCAGGAGTCCCAAGACTCACTCCTTAAAGTCTACATTCAAACTCTTGATGCCATAGCCCAAGGTGACACTCTGAAAATATACAGACACTATTCTGGCCTTACGTTCAGGCCTTAGCAGTTGGAGTGTTTCAGAAGCTATGATGCTTGGTATTAGTCCATGGTTGCTGCCAAAAACATGAGAAACAAGCTCCTCTGATGGCAGCATGGAAAGAAGCAAAAAATAAAACAAAAAACACAGAAATAGTTACAAAAAGGATATACAGCTATGGAATGTGAAAAAGGAACTTACAAAGCACAAAAAATGGCAGATGCACTGGAAAAAACCAAAATAAGGTAAGTTGAAGGCCATGGTTCCAAAACCTTGCAAAAGTTCAATATGTAAAAACAAAAGCCATGTTGGAGGTGACAAAATTGCAGGTAAAGCAGTTGAATTCAGGATGAACAAGAACAATGCACATGAGAATAATGAGAGTGAACAATCTAATGGTGGACATACATAGTATGTTATACCATATCTGGACATGGCTCAAGTGGTGAACTGCTGATAAAAATACAAATATTTTGGATCCCACTGTTGATTCAAAGTTGCTTCAATTCTCTTTATTTTTTCTATAGGGGTATATTTAGTGTGTATCTAGGTCCTTACAACATTTGATCGACTTTTCTTTACGTTGTCGTGGCATGACGGACATTGAAAATAGTAAGGTGGCTCAAGTGTCGGTGGATGACTGTAGTCTTTGAAGTAATGGAGATGCTGTTCTTGCCCTCAAAGGACACGGAGGAATAGACGAGGGGAAACTTCCGGATACGTAGTCAGTGATCAAGATTTCGACTATACTTTCCCGTCTCGGCTTCATTTTTCCGCTTGCCGCCCATGGAAGTCGATAAAGGGTTTGTTCTATGAGCACTGGAATTGTCAAGATCACGTGATGTATCCCTGGACCCACCCTCAAGCAGGGCGGAACTCGGATGTGGAGAGTTGTGTAGTCGAGGTCAGCGCACGACTCGCCCCCTTTTGTCGTCTTCCTAATCTTCTCTTCGAGTCCAGGGTACTCTTAAAAGCTCAAAAAAAAAAAAACTCAAAGGGGCATTTAGTCCGAGTAGTGTACGCCCAGCATGAGCCAAGATATCGCAGAACAGAACATTCAGATGTGGAAGGTCAAAAAACTCATCAAGAGCTTAGACTCGGCGAGGGGGTATGTGCATTCATCGTCTTTCTCGTTTCATCTCTGATCGTATCCATGCGTCCGCCCAGGGCTGGGACATCCATGATCAGTTTGATCATCCCTCCGAAGGTACCTCGATCATTATAATCGTTTTCGCATGCCTCGTTCAACCAGTAATCACCTTATTAAATGCAGGATCAGATATCCCGTGCATCCGCTATGCTTACTCAAGAATATGGTACAGCTTCCAATATCAAGTCTCGTGTGAACAGACAGTCTGTGCTGTCGGCAATCACCAGTACCCAGCAGCGTCTCAAGCTTTACAATCGTGTTCCCCCAAACGGGTTAGTTCTCTTTGTAGGTACGGTCCTTACCGACGAAGGCAAGGAAAAAAAGGTTTCCTTTGACTTCGAACCCCATAAACCCATCAACACGTGTGTCCACTTCCAATCAGTTTGACCTTGAAACTCACCGGCTTTCTCAATCAGTTCTCTTTACCTCTGCGACAATAAATTTCACACTGAGGCGCTATCGGAGCTCCTTGAGTCCGATTCTCGTTTCGGATTCATTGTGATGGACGGAAATGGAACCCTCTTCGGCACGCTCGCGGGCAATACGCGCGAAGTTATCCATAAATTTACTGTCGACCTTCCTAAAAAGCACGGCCGTGGTGGTCAGTCCGCCCTTCGTTTCTCCCGTCTTCGGGACGAGAAACGGCACAACTACGTTCGCAAGGTTGCCGAACTTGCGGTTCAGCATTTCATCACCAACGACAAGGTCAATGTCAGTGGCCTTGTGCTGGCCGGAAGTGCAGACTTCAAGACGGAACTCAGCCAAAGTGACATGTTCGACCCCCGATTGGCAACCAAAGTGATCAAGGTTGTCGATGTTAGCTATGGGGGCGAGAATGGTTTCAACCAGGTGAACAGTCTCGCTGCGTGTTGGATCTTTTATCCAAGATCCTAATGTGATTTTGAGGCCATTGAACTTGCCGCGGAGTCGCTCTCGAACGTCAAGTTTGTGCAGGAGAAGAAACTCATTCAGAAATACTTTGATGAAATCAGCCAGGATACAAGCAAATATTGCTTCGGCATTGATGACACGCTCCGTGCTCTAGAACTTGGTGCTGTAGAGACGCTTATTGTCTGGGAGAACCTTGATATTACACGATATATCCTGAGAAACGCTGCTGGAGGTGCGTGTGTCTATCTTTAATTTTCACGGTTATCCGACTCTTTGTTAGAGGAAGTTATCGTCCATTCCAACGGCCAGGAAAAGGATCACGAAAAATTCATCGACAAGTCTACTGGTTTAGAGATGGAACAAGCCGCTGAACCGCAATCCTTGCTCGAGTGGTTTGCAGAGAAATACAAAGATTTCGGCACTAACCTTGAGTTTGTCACCAATCGTTCTCAGGAGGGTGCTCAGTTCGTCAAGGGTTTTGGTGGCATTGGCGGCTTATTGCGATACAAGGTCGACATGACCAACCTCGCGAGCGTGGACGATGATGAAGACGAGTTTTATAGCGATAGTGAAGACATCTGACGGTTTGGGTCGGCTCTTCGGAGCCCCGTCAACAAAGGTCACGCTCGGCGGGGCGAGGGGGTGGGTAGAGGCGCGGCGGGGTGTGGTTTTTGTGTTCTGAAACCACTGTCAATTGTGGAGGGAAGTGTGTTCGCACCCAGACAAGGATACGGGCCCTTCAGTTCTAGATGCGGTGGACACGCGTCCATTATTATTTGGAGGTAAGGTGCATGAACAGTAAGTGTACAGCAGTTGCTGACTGGTGTCACTGCAGATGCATAAAGGATTATTACGCTGGATAGAAGACGGCGCACGTTACGTCTGTCGCCGAGTAGCTGTCAATGTAGTTTTTACTATGCTGTTCATTTGATTGTGCCGTTCTATTTACACGGGGACCTGGTGCGTGACGTTACGCTAGCTGTAAACATGTTCCATCCGGGTGTGGGCTTTGCGGATATTTGTTGAGCGCAATCGCTTTGACGCCTCCCATCTCGCATATCAACCACCGTTCGGCGTCGCACACTCGCCCGCAAAGCATACGCTCACTTGTCCTCTGTAATCTAGCACATCTACCAGGCAAACATGGCCGGTAGGTCAAAACGCCCCTATTCGACCCCTTACTGACCCGCGCTCTCAGGCAGGAAACGAGCCGCAGCAGACGACACCGTCGAAAAGCGCGAAACACGCAGCTCAAAGGTGGCCAAGACAGTGGGCGGCAGACCCTCTGGAAAAGCTGCCAAGGGCACAGCGCATCTCAAGGCACGTCCCGCCATCTTGTAGCATTTTCCTCCGTGTTGACCCTCCGTTGCCTGTATAATGTTCCACAGACACATATGGCACAGTCTGCGTTTAAATCGCGTGCCACGCCGCTCCATGTGAGCATCACGACGACCGCGCCCGCCGCCGAGGGTCAGGAGACCGCTCCAGCAGATCCTGGATTCGTAGCGAGCACGACCCTCGTCCCAAGCACATTTGCGACGGGGAGCTTTGGCTGGAAAGGACACAAACGCATGGTGGTGGAGCTGCCCCATGCTGAAGGGGATGAGGAGGGGGAGGGGGAGGGGGAGAAGGTCCATGTTACGTTGACGTACGTGCTCCCTCCACATTGTATATTCGGATATCGACGGGGCAATGCAGCATCAACGCGACGGTTATTGGCAGCAAAGATGTGAAGGAGGGAGAAGAACACGAGGGCGCGGGGGAGCATGCTGCTGAAGAAGTGACTGGCGGAGCAGGTGAATCCAAAGCCGAAGGGTCCCCTGGCGAGGAGGTAAAGGAAGGCATGGATAATCCTCCGACGGGCGAACAGCACACTGAAGAAAGCGCTTCGTAAAATATTTTGACCCATATCTTTATTTCTTGTTTTGTATGTGTTCACATTCTACGCAACATGACGGTGTTGTTCTCAAGGTCGACCTAGGGGATTCCGAGACCCACAGCACTTGTCTTGTGAAACGGGCGTTCTGGTGGTCCGATCATTTAAACAAGCCGGAATCAAACTACACAGTAGCTCCTGAGAATCAGATTGCCGAGCATTGGTTACGTTACGGCTGGCAGTTGAACCTGCAATCACACGCTATCCTAGTCTCTGGACATGAAGCAGCTTTTGTCCGAGGGCGAGCTGCCTCTGACTACCGCTCGTCCTCTTTCCACAAGACCAGGTAGCTCACATTTGACCACAGCACTGAAATACTCAATCCCCGCCATCTATCTCGCATACTACTTCTTGTCCCGCAACTTGGCGACCACCGTTCCGCAGACGGCATATACCGATGACCCAGCCTCCGAGTTCAAGGACGACGTCTTCCCTCTGCGACAACAGGATCCTTGGGACATCTCCACCGACTTTCCCTACCCGCGCACCCTTGAGTACGATGTTGACCAAGGTACCTGGCTTCGCCTTGACGTTCACCCGTTGTCCGGCGACATTGTATTTGATATGGCTGGCGACATCTACTGTCTTCCGGCACATTCCTATTCTGAGATAAACCTGACTAGCGCGATTAAGACCAAGGCTGTCCCGGTGCTCATAGGCGTGCCACATGATTCCGACCCCAGCTTTTCTCCCCAGGGTGATCGTCTAGCCTTCAGGAGCGATGCCGGACTCGGAGTCGACAATATCTGGGTCATGCGGTGGGCTTCTGGTGGATGTTCCGAGATGGACGTTCGGTCACCCCTTACAATCACCGCAGAGGCCATTGCTCAAAGGGACCGTGATGCCCAGTTACTGTCACAAGGGATTAGAGAGACCGAAGAGCGGAGATTAAGACGCCTCTCGCAAGAAGGCAGACTAGCAGGTTCTTGTGTTTGCGTAATTATCCTGCGAGTGGAACTGACCAGTCTGATGCAGCTGTTCGTGTCACTAATGAGACCTATAATTGGGTCTCAGACGCACGTTGGCACCCGTTGGGCACTAAGATCGTTGCTACGAAATGGTACTTTTCTGAGCGTTCCCTCGGTGCGGGCGAAGGATGGGAATATGACGCTCCAACCCTTCACGATTTCAAGCAACGCCAAGTACAAGTGAACTCTGGAAGGCGTCTCGTTTCCAAAGTACTCCCTCTAGGATGGACCAAGGCCGACTACATTGAACAGCAGATCGGTCACGAGCAATTCTCTTGGTTGGGCAATGATACACTTGTATATTCGGGAAATGTCAGGGATGTCGGTGGTTCATTCTCGTACTCCAAAGGTACCTGGAATGGCTACCTTTTTTTCTCCTGTTCCTGACTAAAGTTCATTGCGACAGATGTTCACAAGGGAATCTATTCCATTTTTGCTCGAAACCTGACTCTTGGAGAAGAGGAAGTTCTCGTTGATGCCTTTCCTGGTGGCGCTAGCCGACCTACGTTGTCTCGTGATGGACGTACTCTCGCTTTCGTTCGCCGCGTTCGCGACAAGGAAGCACTTGTACTCAAGTACGTCCTGTGTGCATTCAAGAGTTGAACCTTGTCTTATTGGTGTCCCAGGGATCTGGCAAGCGGCACATTGCACCACATTTGGCATGGGCTGACTTACGATCTTTCCACTATATATGCACCGATGGGCACTTATCCCTCCTTTGCGTTCGACCCTTCTGATGAGGCTATCCTTATCTGGGCTGCTGGTCAGATCTATCACGTTCCACTTGCCTTGAATGAATTCGGGGAACGTGTTTCGGGTGGCACGCCTCGGCCGATCGGCTTCCGTGCCCACATTGAGATCAAACTCGCGGAGACCCTGAAGGCAACCACAGATGTTAGGGAACTCGAAAAGGACGAGCAGCGACTTCACGCATTCACACAACTAGCCCTCGACAAGACTGGATCGCACGCGACATTTCAAGCTGCTGGTGTCACCTATGTTCAGGCACTGGGATCGACATCTACTGCCCAGCGTATACCTGTTGCGCATATAGGAGTGGCGTATTACTCGCCTTCTTTCGTTGGCGGGGACAGAAACCTGATCATTCATGGGCGTTGGTCAGATACACATTTTTCGTCGTTCGAGATTGCTGATCTCGCAACCGGGAACGTTTACGAGTTGTCTGGACTCCCAATGGGGCGATATTTTAGCCCTGTAATATCGAGTGGCGAGGGTGCAGTTCGTACGATTGCCTTCGTCAAGACAGGCGGGGACCTCCTTACTGGTAATGTCGTCGCTACCGCTCAACCTGGCCTTTGGATTGGCGAGATCACACTACCCACGGAAGCTACGTTGTCTCGCTCGATTCCTGTGACGAACGCTCGAAAAATTCGCACTACAATTGATTCTTCCGACGGCGCGCTGAAGCTAAGCTTTGTCACCTCTGGCAAGTTGCTAGTTCACCAATCCGATCGAGTTTTTGCTGTGGACCTTTCTCGTGGTGCTGATGAACGAGGACGCTACTCTGAAGAATCCCTTGCGAATGGACATTCAACTGATGAACTTGTGTTCTCGAATGCTACTCATGGTGTGGCATTTGTAAACTTTCAACAGGTCTACTATGCTCCCGAAGTAACTCCTTCGACGGATCTGTGGAGTAAGCCTGGCAAGGGCCCGGCGGGCTTGGCAAGACTTAGCTTGGATGGTGGACATGATCTAGTGGTGAGCGGTGACGGAAGTGTCTTTGGATGGTTCCTCGGTAAGATTTATGGACGCATGCGTTTACAGTGATTCTGAGTTTATTGCGACCAGGTCCCTTCCTACATACATTGCCCATATCTCGACTTGCGCAATGCTGGCAAGCTATTCAAGAGGATACCTTGACATTCGGATTCGATTGTGTGACTCGCCTGCTGGATGTCACAGAGGTGGATGTGCGATACGAATCTGAGGTTGCAAGACTCCGTCGTGAAGCTCGCACCTCATTCGGTGTAGATATTATTGCGTTCGTGAATGCTACTATCCTTACCATGGAGCACGGTGATGTCCACCGGGATGTAATCAGTGGTGGTACAGTTGTTCTCCGAGGTGGTCTCATCGATGCAGTAGGCAAGGATGAGGAAGTATCTGTTCCAGATGAAGCTTTGATCATTCAGACAGGTGGAGGTAAGTTGGACGTGGATGTAATTTTAGTGAAATCCCTTATGGACTTTACCAGGATACATCGTCCCAGGATTCATTGATGCACACGCCCATTGGAGTGGAACGGATGTCAAATACCCTGCGACTTCTTGGGAAATGGAAACCTTCTTAGCATACGGGGTTACCACGATGCACAAGTATGTTGGCAGGCTGAGCGGTACAAGACGATGCTCTAATTCATTCTTCTAGTCCAAGCTTGCATAACTCGCTGGGTTATGTTGAACGTGCTCGCGTCGAGAGTGGTCTCATGGTTGGCCCTCGAATTTTCCACACCGGTCAAATCATATATGGCGCGTCCGACTACTCTTACCATCTAGACATTGCTACTAGCCAAGAAGCAAAGGAAGCACTCACGCGTATCAAAGCCGAGGGTGGCCCAGCGAGCTGGTCTTACAAGAACTACAATCTACCGGCAAGGGCGTCGAGACAGCGTTTATTGTTGCAGGCGAGAGAGATGAACATGGCTTGTGTTCCCGAAGGCGTGCGTCGCCACTCTAAAGGGATTAGACAATAACTAATGATCCTAATCGTTAGGGCATGAACTTTGACTGGGATCAAACATACATCGTAGATGGTATGTGACCGTCCGGTCTGCAAGTTGGTATAATTCTGACGCGCCATATCCAGGTATGACGACTGTGGAGCACAACATTCCTATATCGGTGCTCTACGACGATATCCTTGTGCTTTTTTCGTTGAGCGGAACTGGATCGACTCCGACACACATAGTCAACTACGGAGGGCCAATGGGAGAGCAATTGCTTTGGGCGACCGAAGACATTCCCAATGATCCAAAGTATGCGCTTGCGTAGTGTTGTCGACGGGCATACCTGACGATATATTGTGCAGACTCAGACGCTTCACGAGGCACGATATTCTAGAGGGCTTGTCCGAGACGGCGATTCGGCCGCTGAACTGTTTGTTGACCATGTTCATTTTACTGGTATGTCGGAACTGACACGTCCTTTTAGCAATGGCGGTTTTCAACACCTCTTCGTCCGTCGCTAGCATGGTTCATCGCGGATTGTCTGCTCATATTGGAGCCCACGGAGAACCTCCACTAGGGCTGATGTATCATCAAGAGATGGCGTTTGCAAAAGCAGGGGGGCTGAGTAATTACGAGGTCAATCTCACTTTTTTTCTTCTTTTTTTTCCACGTTGGCCATGCTGATCACTAATCATAAATGTACTGTCATCTAGGTCCTTCGCGCCGCCACATCTGATGCAGCGACGACGCTTGGTCTCAAAAACTCGCTTGGCACGGTATCGGTGGACAAACTCGCTGACCTGGTCGTTTTCCCCGCAGGATTTGATCTCATTTCCGATGATATCCACCAGACAAGGGAGATCAGGTTTGTCGTGCGGGGCGGAAGAGTATGGGAGGCCAAAACTATGACGGAAGTTTGGCCAGTCAAAGGAAGGCAACAGATCCTGCCTCCTTTCAATGCCGAATAGTCTTGTAGTGTGTTTTCCCTTGGTGGAAATTGATGGATGGTTCAGTGTGAATGGATAGCGTTCGAGACAATAGAATTAAACTCTACAAAAACAATCAATGCTTTGTCAAACTTGTCTATGATCCTGTCCAACGAACACAAGTGGGGTACCGGGCAGTACAAACAAACCTGGACCTACAGAGGTGATAAGGTGAGACAGAGTTTGAATTCGACTTCAGAGACTCACCTGTAGGTAGCATTTTCCACCATTCCGCAGAGCGAATACCTCTAGCGATACTGCTACACAGCGCCAGCATCTTTTTATTCGTGTTGCGCGCCAAATTGATCCACTTTTTTCTAAGCGTTGGACCGCCGAGCTCCAGCTCTCTGTACGACCGCATCGCTGATACGGCGAACGCGGTCGTCACCCCCTTATTCCCAATCAGGGCACCATTGAGATTATATTTACATAACCATCCCATCGGCCACGATCCGTCGTCCTCTTGCATCTTCCCCAGCCGCTCGTAGTCTTGGGTATCACATAGATTCACCACCGTAGCAGCTTGGATACGCATAGCGAGTGCGAGCGCATCGCCTTCGGTACCGAAAAGCTCTGAAACGCGTTTGGCGAACAGGTTGCCGATCCGCTGGCGGGCATAGTCAGATACCGAGAGCAGCCGAGACACGAAGTAGAGGAAGGCGTCTGGTCCGGGATAGTAGATGGTCCCGTTCGTGTACGCTCGGTTCTTCAGCACCTGGCACACCCAATCAAACGTCTCTTCCAGTTCGCCCCCGCGACCATTGGCGTAGAAAAATGTGAGCACGTTGACACACATGATTGGGTCTAGATTATTATTATTATTATTATTATTCGTGAGTGTCATGGAAAAGAACACCCATTGTGAGAAATGAACCAACCGATTCGAGGACGCTTGACGTCGAAATATGTCTGAACGATGCCATCCTCGGTTTTCATCGTTAGAATCTCGTCCATGATGCTCTTCTTCACCTCCTCACTGAAGTGGTCCGACACTGT
>JBBPKM010000615.1:0-13114 GCA_038089255.1 Austroboletus rostrupii | reverse complement strand
CTTCGCACACTGCATTAGGGTTAGGCATTGCAACAGTTTTGTTGCTCACTGTAAGTCACATATGGTCATCCATCATATGTATCTTGATCTGATTACTTCTAGATTGATTCTAAGAATTCTCCAAAATTTTTCTGACCCATTAAGATCCCTTTGGATGCATCTCCACTTCTTCTGTATCTAAATCTTCTTCTATCCCCAGATTTCCTTTTAGTTCTTTGAATCACTCCTAGCACTCTTAGTATGCTCCCCACTTGTTCCCCAGCTCTCTTCGACCATTCCAGGCTCACTCCTGTCACTTCCTTATCAACAGTCACAAAACTCTGCCAAGTATTCACTAATTGATCATCAGTTCTCCTCCTGACCTTCTAATTATCTTCCACATAATCAGAAACTTCTTGCTGTGCATCTGGCTTATCAGCCAATACTTGCCCTTGCTCCTGGATATCTCTTGATGATGTTCCATGCAGTTCCTGTGTCCTTTCTCTTATAGAAATTACAGTCTTGCCTCATGACTTTCTAGATCTTCAACAGATCTTATCCTTGTCACATCTGATCCTTATTAGATGTTCCTTTGGACTATTTTGCATCTTGATGATGCCTTTCTAGTCTCATGCCTGTGCTTGCTCCAACAGCAAGTTCTCTCTTAGATTTGTCACATCCTCTGGATGTTTCTTGTTTTCATTTCTTTGATCTTTTTGTCTCTTTCTTGATTCTTGTACCATAGACATTCTCTTTCAATTCCCAGTCTTCCTATCATCCTTTCTATGGGTGTATTCATAGCTGAGCTCCCTTTCTCAGCAATTCTTCTTGGTTCTTACTTTTTCTCCTATCTGCCTTATGGCTGTATATCTAGATCTCTCTTTTATCTTGCTTCTTTGATCTGATCCATGCATTCCTCTTTACTCTAGACCTTCTATCTGTTATCTCTGACTTCTCTCTGACTCACTTCTTTATCTGGACACTTCCTTTCTTGGATCTCCCTCTAGTATATAAACCCTAGATATTCATCCATGTACTTTAGCTTGATTCTCTCTATCCCTACCTTTGTCTACAATGGATCCCTATCCAATTCCCCTTGATCTATTATTTAAGGCCTGACCTTCAGCCTCTGGTATCTTGCTCCCTGAGAAGATCTCTAATATCTCTTGTAACCTGGTTCTTTAGGCATAACCATATGGCATGTATATCTGATGAGTTCTTCATTGAACTCCATTCTTTCACCCTTAAATCCCATTCATGCATGTATGCTGATGGGATATCCAGTCATTATCTGAATTGCTCTGAGGGTCAAGTCTCTAAAGGGTTATACTCCACCCTACCCAAGGTGAAGTGTAACATCTTCCACTCTAAAGTCCTCTCAAGTCCTTGAGCTGGCCAAGGTAGCCAACCCTTAGGCAGCAAGGCCTGGTGTTAAGTCTCCACCAGCAAAGCAAACCCTAGGTGCCCCAGCCCTAGGTAACAGTCTTGAAAACATTGAAGACCTACTTCATTCCAACATTCAGGCCTTTGTAGTTGGAGTGTTTCAGGGGAATTAAGGAGATAGCACTGATTATAGTCCTACAATATATTAAACAGGACCTAAAAGAACAAGTGGTTATATACAGCACTAAAACTTGCTAGTATATATTGGAATGCAACATTTCTACAGGGTGGGGTGCTACTTTATTTAAATCAGGGCCCTCGAGAACGCTTTGCAGTGGATATTCATTTACCAGGTAGTTGATATCAATTCCGTCATCATTCGAGGCAATCGATCATCGATCAACCTGTGAATATCAATTCCCAGGAAAAAATGAAAACTGCTACAAAGTGAGCTGTAAATGGTGTGGTATTGACACGAGGAACTTTGTTAAACTTTGATGGCTGCACTCTGAGCCAAGCGACGTCAAGTGTAAACTGAACTCGATCGGTACTTACAAAGTCAAAGCCTCGGATCCATTTGTTGTGAAACGCCGGCTGAGTCTAAAATTTATCGAAACGCATCAGGTGGCAAACGTTCTCCTGTGGAAAGCTTTTCGTCGTAGATAAGAACCTGACGGTTATCGCACTTTTTAGCTGGAATCCGACTCGGAACCAACCGTGGAAATCGGCATGTGTATACTTCGTTCTCGACACACTGGCATCTTTTCGTGAGAGAGCTAGGAAGTCCTGTGCGATGACCAATTGTGATGACCAGGCCCCGGCTTTCAATCCGTCATATATTTGCCTGCAGTAATCCTGTCCAGTAAACAACGGACTGCCACAAACCACCTTTGGTCGTCAATGTTCCGATCAGCGTTTTTCGCTGTTGTGGTCACTGCTGCCGTCATTAACGTCGTGCTCGCTGTTCAGGTCCCTTTGAACTCTACTCCAAATAAACACCACAAAGCCAACGGCGATTTTGTAGAATGGAATCTCAGTGACGCTCCGAACCCTAATGCTACGGATCATCTAGTGTTCGAGACAGTACACTCACTACTCCAACACTGGCCCAACACACGCATGAGAAATGGTAAGCCGATCCGTGTGCTTGTTTGCCTTCATTTCCAATGTATTTCTTCTCTACTAGGTCACAACATCGTGCCAGCAATCATTCCGAACGGCACTATTCTCTACCATGGAAGTTCTAATAAAGGGATACCAACGGGCCCCGAGTGGATTGCGACAGATCCTGAGCATTCCTATCTCTTCAGTCGAAATATGATGGATCGTTCCCAACGAGGAGGCTGGCATGTTACCCTCATAGCCACACGCCCCTTGAAGTTGATCTATTTTGACGGGAGTAGCGCTGTCAAACTTCCATTCGGCTCCATGGATACACAAGATCTTATGGCGACGGGAAAAGCAAGTACTGGTTTTGAACTATGGAAGGAGGAATTGGAACGTGTCTACTATCTGTGCAAATGGGGGAAGGAATTTGGTGTCGATGGTTTCGTCAGGTGCATCATTTCCCCTTTTGCTGGTTAGGCCATGTACTGAATATTTTTTAGGATGGAAATGGACTTGTGAGCGTTCGTTCTGGCAATGACTCGCCTGTTCTAACATATTTTAGTGAGATTATATATTGTGATTTCACAGCTGGTCTCAGCGTCGTTTCTATGGATCACCTGGCTAGTGAATCGTCTGGTACAAATATGCTTCGTGAGTCCCACCTGCTGAGTTCATCAATCAAACCACGTTGACATGACTTTGGATAGTGGTGACTGAATTTTTTGAGTGCATGCATTCTGGTTTCTGGCACAATCGCTTCCCAGGCGAGACGCGCATTCAATTGGATCTCCCTGGAATGATCTCTTTCTACGACACCAAATTAGCACCTTCACTGGTTCCCATTCGAGCCAATCAAGAGAGATGGGATCACCGTGCTTTTAATATATCGAGCGATGAGTTTGCAGCCGTGAAGTCAAGACTGGAATCTAACCTGCTCAGACCAAATGGCGCGTCAAGTGGAATTGACTGGAAGACGCTTCTCCAGGTCATAGTCGATCGATTTGCCGGACGGCTCGAACTTACGCGGGAACTATTGAAGTCCTCGCTAACCAACCAGGAGGACATCCTCGATCTGGCAAAGAAAACTCAAGCTCAGCTTCGAATCATCCTCACATCTTATTTCCTTTTCTCCGCTACACCTAGCGACCTCTCGAATGAGAACGACTTGGATTGGGCAATTCCGATTTACGAGCTCTGTTCCACAGTGCACACGCGTTCCATGGAATCTCGATTCGAGTCTATGACGGAGTCTGAGAAGACGCTTCTTCGGGCTGTTCGGGGCACAACTCGAGAGATCTGCAGGACGGTGACGAATATGTGGGCTGCAGGTGTATATGCAGGGTTAGATCCATTATTGAACACCAAAGAGTCGCTCGAGGTGGCCAACGTAGCTCGTATTCGAGATGGTTGGGCAGAGGAGTTGGAGCGTTTGATGTTGTGGCTCGACTGGAGTGTGTGGATAAAGTGCGATTCCGGATGCTCTTTCGAGGTACGTCTACCATTTCATCAAATACAATGCAGCTCACGAGCATGACTGGCAGGAGGTATGCTACTTGCCTACATGGCCCATCGGTTTTCCCTGGATATCCGCCACTCCCCTACCTGGTCCTTGGCCCATCGATGATGATGATGATGATGATGTACTCGATCATGCTTTGGCCAGCCTCGCCCTGCGAAATAAAATCATGGAGAGTATGGCTAACGAACTGCAAAATAGCATTAAGCCGGGAGCGGACGAATGGATCCGGCCGGAACCCAAATGCATTAGACGGATGAAACCGTACACGTATTGAAGAGACATCTCATGACACTGGAGGAGGATCATTTGTGCGTGTTGTGCTATCTATGAGAAGTCCACGTACAACTTGATGGGTGACCTCGGTCGAACGATCCAACTGGTCGAATCCACTTTTTCTTTCATTTTCATTGAGTTTAGTGCATCTTCGTAAAGTTGGTTGTACTCGAATCGTTGGTACTTCATAAATATACAAGTGAGACAGAAGAGAGGAGTGATCCGCGAATAGGATGGATCAGTCAATTCCCCAATCGAATCCTAGTGCGGTGATCAACGGCATTACCGCGGGTGTCCAACGGATACGAAGGTCCTGTGGGCTGCTGACCGTCGTCGCAACGGGAATCAGCGGGCTCGCTCACTGATTGATCGCAATAAGAACACCAAACATAAGTTTCATGTAGCGGTGGCATAGTACCATATCTAGATGGATGTCATTATGTGAACGTGTGGCTGATGGGAGATACGTGTGTGCTTGAAACCACGTTCGTGGAGTAGCCCACAAATGGTTGGGGCCATTTTAACGCCAGATTGCTCCGGGTAGCGACGCGGGTTCAGGCGTCAGAACCTGTGGTTATGATGTTTGCCTACTCGTTCGAGCTTATCTGCCATGAGGTGCACCTTTCAGGACGCCGGAGCAGGAAACGAGACGGACTTAACAGGCTGTGCAGAAGCTCCAGATAGCAAAAATGTTAGAACTCAAAGATTTATGGAGATGGTTAGTCAATCCCTAATATTCGATGAGGCGAAAAAATATCCGAAACCAAAGAAAGTAGGTAAATGACAAGGTCCTCATATATGTTCATGCCCCTAATAATATCCTACCGTACTTCCTTTCTAGTCCGCCCTAAGCCGAAATACAATAGTCGGGAGCGAGAACGCGTCCGAGACAGACTCGCGGAATGCAGAGCACAGATGCTGGGATCAGAGATATCACGGCGTGCGGCACGGAGAAGTTGTGGGGGTGTGATACTAGAGAACGCCTTTCGGGTGGCGTGTGAAAATGTGAAGGCATGAGGCGTTTCAGAAAATCATAGTCGTTGTCGGACGAACCTCTTGGAAACTCATATACACATTTATAGGAGGGACCCAATAATTACATTTTGATAGAGAAAATATTTAATCTCCGTGAAACGACTTCTTTCATTTATTTTTATTGGCAGCCTTCACCAGGAAGGAGGGAGAGCGGAATAGGTGAAAAAAGGCAGGAGAGATACCAGGCACCCACCTAGGAAGCAGGTGGACAGAGACTCACGGCTCCGCAAGATAGCCTATAGATCATGAAACAGGTGATAGTGGGAATCGTCGCAGGGCGCAGTGCGTTCATGGCCGTGAGAGTCATGCTCCAATTTGGAAAACTCGGGTCAATCAATGTTGTGTTTATGTGCCGCGTCAAGTCCTCCGGAATGGAAAATTAAATTGTAGGTCACAGTCGTCCAGAACTTGGAATTTCACCTATAGAAGTTGCTATCCTGTCATAGCGCTCGTCCGGGCCCTCGTGCAATATAACGACAAGATCCGACTTAAAGGTCAATTAGCATTACATTTTTGAAAAGAAATTCATTCGTCCCAACGGGAATCAGCGGGCTTGTTCACCGATTGATCGCAATAAGAACACCAAACATAAGTTTCACGTAGCATAGTACTATGTCTAGATGGATATCATTGTGTGAACGTGTGGCTAATGGGAGATACGCGTGTGCTTGAAACGACGCTCGCGGAGTGTTGATTGGTCCGTAGGGCTTGGGGCCATTTTAACGCCAATTTGCTCCAAGTAGCAACGCGGGTCCGGGCGCAACAAAATACGGTATAATGTTTACCTACTTGTTACAGCTTATCTGCCATGAGGTGAACCTTTAAGGGACCCAGAGCAGAAAAACGAGATAGACTTAACCGGCTGCGCAGACGCTCTAGATAGCGAAAATCATAATCGTAATCAGACGAACGTCTTCAAATCGGAAACTCATGTACACATATTTATAGGAGGGACCCCAAAATTGCACTTTGATAAAGAAAATCTTAAATTTCTGTGAAATGACTTCTTTCCTTTACGCCAGAAATGAAACACTTACCAACCTGGGTGAAAAAAAAAACGGTAGGATAGATACCAGGCACTTCCAGTACGAAGGAACTGGCAGCGACCGGCTCCGCGAGATAGCCTGAAGATCACGAAACAGGCGATAGTGGGAATCGTCGCAATGTGGAGTGCGTTCGTGGCCGTAAACTCTTGCTCTACTTTGGAAAACTCGGATGCTGCTTGAGTGTGCCGCATCATCTCCCCTGGGACTGAAAATTAAATGGTAGGTTACAGTCGTCCAGAAGGAATTCCACCTATGGAAGTTGCTATCTCCTGTTAATGGCCTTGCCAAAAAAATTTCAACCGTTCATAACACTCGTCCGTGTCCTCTTACAGTCTAAATACCAGATCTGATTCAAGGGGCAATTGAAAGGCAACTCGTTGAAAAAGAGAAAAGGGCCAAAATGGTAGGAACTAACACTGCTTTCACATGTCTGGTAGTTTGCGACCAGGCTTCTCGTAGGACTGCCCAGTTGGTGGACCTCGTAACGACTCGGAAGAATATTAGATTGCAAGATTATTGAGGTGTGGATTCAGTTCAGATCTTGGCACCACGCAGTTTCAGGTGCAATGACTTAAATTTGTTCTTCAAGGCTGGAAACGAAGTGGTCCTCACCGCTCCTGCAGTCCTACTCTGTTGACAATGTGGCGACCAACGCTTTTCAGTCTCGCTGCGGCTGCAGCCCTAGTCCGCGTGCTCGCTGTACAGGTCCCAATGGCTTCTAGTGAACCTTACGAAGAACAGTACCACCCAACTGTTGACGTTCTCGGCGAAAAGCATCTCGTAGAATGGAGTCTCGACGAGATTGCGAACCCCAATGATACAGATAATTTAGTGTTCGAGACAGCGTATTCACTGCTTCAACATTGGCCCAACACACGCATGAGAAATGGTAAGCGATGCTCGTGACCGTCTACTCTCCCTTTTATCCGTACCATCTTTTCTAGGTCACACCGTCGTGCCAGGAATTATTCCGAATGGTACTCTGCTCTACCATGGAACGCCTGATAATAGCTTCCCTTCCGGCCCAGATTGGACTTCAACGGACCCAGAGCATGCATATCTCTTCTGCAGGAATATACTTTTTCCTTGGGAAAAAGGAGGCTGGCTGCTCACGGTTACGGTTGTTCGTCCTCTGAAAGTGATATATTTCGACGGAAGCAGTTCTGCGGGACTCAGGCACGGTACTATGGATACACAAGATCTTCTCATATGGGGTAAAATAGGCGACGTGTTCAATGACGAATCCGAGCGCATTGAGGATCTTTGCAAGTGGGGAGAGAAGTTTGGTGTCGGCGGGTTTGTAAGGCAAGTTTTCGCCCCATCCACACTCCTATACTTATTGACCTTCCAATAGGATGGAGATGGACTTGTGAGAGACCATTTTAAATTCTATTGGCCACTGGTTTTGCTCATGCAGCCTCAGCGAGGTCATGCTTTGTGACTTTACCGCCGGTGTCAACGTGGTCTCTTTCGTGAAAGTGGACAGCGGATGGACTGGTCCGTCACCATTTTGTGAGTTTTTCTCCTGTTCTATTGCCAGAGAGGTACTAATATATTTCAAAAGCGTCGTATGAGTTATTTGAAGTTATGAATGCCGGCGGCTGGCACAATCGCTTCCCCGGGGAGCCACGCATTCAGCTGGATCTTCCCGGAATGGTCTCCTTTTACGACACAGAACTTGCACCTTCGTTGATTCCTGTTCGGGCTGACCAAGAAAGGTGGGATCACCGTGCGCTGAAAATATCCGACAGCGATCTAGCAGCCATAAAGTCTAGGCTAGAGTCAAATCTAATGAGAGCCGACGGCGCTTCCAGTGGGGTTGACTGGAGGGCTCTCTTTCAAATCATCGTTGATCGATACGCCGGGCGGCTTGAATTGACACGTCATCTTTTGAATGTCTCCGCGAGAAACTCGGAGGACATCCTCGATCTCACCGGGAAAATTCAAACGCAACTTCGGATTATGCTGACACCTTACATCTCTTTTTCGGCTGCTCCGGCACACCATTCCAATAGTACTGATCTGGGTTGGACGATTCCCGTATACAAGCAATGTGCCACGGCGTACTCGGATGCTATCGAGTTCCAATTCAATTCCATGACAAAATCCGAAAAAATGCTTCTTCGCGCGGTGCGAGGGACAACCCGAGAGATATGTCGGGTAGTGACTAAGATGTGGGCTGCAGGCGTGTATGCAGGGCTCGATCCGTTACTGAAGTTCAAGGAGGTTCCCGACACTAGCGAAGTAGTTGGACTTCGGGAGATCTGGACTAGTGACCTGGAGCCCCTAATGGCCTGGCTCGATTGGGGTGTGTGGGCCAAATGCAATCCTGGCTGTGGTATTGAGGTACGTCTATCTTCTGTCATGTGTATCTAAATTCTCAACCTACTGTCACTCGCAACAGGAGACATGTTACTTGCCAACGTGGCCCGTTGGCTTTCCCTGGTTGGAGGATTTCCCAATGCCTTTCCCCATCCCAATCGATAACATCACGTCTGGTCGGGGAATGACTCATCTTGCCTTGCGGACGGCGGTTATGAAGAGCTTTGCCAGCGAAGAGAACAGTAGTTTTAAACCCGAGCCAGATGAGTGGATCCGGCCGCAACCCAAATGCATTAGACGGGTTAAACCATACATGTTTTGATCATTTGTAAAGATCATTACAGGCACCACCTGCGATAATATTCACATTTACAGTTAGGCATCAGTAAATTCACGAAGTACTTTTTTTGCGCTTTTCTGACTTTTTACCCCTTGACACACCACTGGAAAAAAGTACAAGCGTGCTTTTTAGGGTAGATCCCTTCCGCTCTTCTCGCACTTTTCATGGCTTTTTCAGACCTCTTTTTGGTCTATTGACCAGCTTTTTTGGGCCCGAAATCGAAATTGATTGAATTAAAACGTTGCATCCACACGAGAAAAGTAGCTTGTTGCTAATTGGTCATTACGCTTCTGGTCCTAATTGTGGAAACTTTTTCGTGTTGGATATTTCTCATAGGGTTTTGGGGCTCCCGGAATTATGCATTATAAGAAAGTCGACTGTATTATTAAGATCATATCACAATTTTGTGGTTTTTGTTGTGATGCCGTGGCAGGGCTCCGAACTACTGCTCGCTCGGGACCAGACGAGATATACTTAGCTGTCAAATTATAGCTTTGTAACAGTTATGTAAGTCGCCTAAATCCTCCTAAGGCCCATTGAAGTGGTTATCAGCTCTGAGACATATCAACCCCAGGATGAACCTCGCCACATGGCATCGAGCAGTGCTGCGAGCATCTTTATTCAGTCTCGTGGTCGCTGCTTTAGCCGCTGCGCGCGCCGCTCAGGTTCTATTTGGCTCTACCATTCAACGTTGGCAAGACGAGCATCACCCAGCTATTCATAGTGATGAACACCTCACCAAATGGGACCTTGATAAACTTCCGAACCCCAACGCCACCGATCATCTCGTGTTCGAGACAACCCATTCTCTACTCCAACGCTGGCCCAACACGCGCATGAGAAACGGTGGGGTTATGTGCACGATTATCTGCGTGTCCTTTGAATGCTTACTTTCCCTCGAAGGCCACAGCATTGTTCCGGGAAGAATCCCAACTGGCACGCTTCTGTACCATGGAAGAACCGATAGCGATTTCCCCAAGGGCCCGGAGTGGACTGCTACGGATCCTGAACATTCATATTTTTTCTGCCGGAGTTTAGACGCTCGTTATCGAACCGGATGCTGGCATCTCACCCTCGTGACTACGCGACCTCTGAAGGTTGTGCATTTCGACGGCAGCAGCGCCGCAAAACTTTCATATGGGTCGATGGATGCAGAGGATCTTATTGCATGGGGTAGAGTCGGTAGCCCGGATGAATTGTTCCAGGATGAGATGAGGCGCATTCGAGATCTTTGCAAATGGGGACAAAAGTTTGGCGTGGATGGCATTGTGAGGTGAACTTTTTTTTGTTTTTGTTTAGAACAGCTAAACTGAACATTTTTCAGGATGGAAATGGATTTGTGAGGGAAATCATTTTGGCTACAAAAACAGCTTTCCTGATCTGATGGCTATTTAAGTGAGGTCATACTTTGCGACTTTACAGCGGGAACCAGTGTAGTTTCCTTCTCGAACCTGGTAAATGGATGGAATAACCGATGAATCTTTAGTGAGTTTTCCTCAACTTGATCAGTTACCTCTGAGAAGTCGAGCTAATTTTAAAATCTGTCAGATCAATTCAGCCATTTTGAAGTCTTGAGTGCCGGAAATTGGCATAACCATTTCCCCGGAGAAACGCGAATCCAACCAGATCTCCCTGGGCTGGTTTCCTTCTACGACACTGGACTTGTGCCTTCTCTGGTTCCCATTCGAGCAGGCCAGGAGAGGTGGGATCATCGTGTACGAAATATATCGGCAGAAGACTTGTTAAATTTAAAGTCTCGACTGGAAGCAAGTTTGACTAGGCCCGCCAGCGCATCGAGCGGAATTGACTGGAGGACGCTCATTTCGGTCATAGTTGAGCGATACGCTCAACGACTTGAACTGACACACCATCTCCTGAATTCGTCGGCGACAGGTCCCACTGAAACCCTCGATCTTGCCAAGAAAGCCCAGACTCAGCTTCGAATCATGCTAACACCTTATTTGCTTCTCTCAGCCACACCAACTGGACGATCAGACGACCTCGATTGGGCAATCCCAATATACAAGCTGTGCGCTACAACCCATACGTCATCCATGGAGTTCCAGTTCGAATCCATGACGCATTCAGAGAAACTACTTCTCCAGGCTGTGCGAGGGACGACCCAGGAGATTTGCCGGGTGGTAACAAAGATGTGGGTGGCTGGGGTACATGCAGGGATTGATCCTTTGTTGAATACAAAGGAATCTCCGGATATCAGCGAGGTTAATCAACTTTTCCAAACTTGGGAAGAGCAATTGAACTGGTTAATGGGTTGGCTTGATTGGAGCGTCTGGGTCAGGTGCAATTCTCCATGCGGCCCCGAAGTGCGTGTGTTGTTATAAGGTCTCGGAATACTTATGCTTATGCATGACTGACATGTGACAGGAGACATGCTATTTGCCTACGTGGCCTTTCGGAAGCTTTCCCTGGTTGGCACCGTTCCCTCGACCTTCCCCTTTTCCCAACGACGACGACAATCTCCGTACGAAGAAGCCGACCAGCTTCGAGTTGCGAGCTATGGGTACGGAAAAGATCGTCAATAAAACGCTGAATGCTCCTCAGCCAGATGATTGGATCCGGCCACAACCCAAATGTATTAGACGGATTGAACCGTACACCTTTTGATGATCGAGTTCTTGAATCAGTCATGAGTCATGCATCTTGATTGTACTCAGGTCAATACAGCGGATACGCTTTGACCGGCGTCAACGCTGGCTTTCCTTTCACGGGGAGCCTAATTTTTATCGTTAATGAGTGCGGACATGTTGGCATGGACAGTTCACCTCGACGAGGACGATGATCGCTGAGTGATCTATACATCGGAGTCGCTGGTCGCGCTCCAGCACTGGAAGAGAGTTGGATTTGGATCCTCCCAATCTCCTCATCAAGTCTTGTGCGCATAATGTTCGCTGACGAACACTGATGGTGGAACCAGGGCAGATGGGGGAGCGTCGCGCCGACAGGCGGAATGGCAGGATATACGGCACCAAGCGGTTCGGACGCAAACACTCGCCCCGTGTTCATATATGCGCGCGTCTGCCCTCTGTGCCTGTCGCCACGCACAACCACCTCACGATGGCGACGACTGAAACGAGATGGTGCGCGCACCTGTACAATGAGAACGGCGGCGGCGAGAAGGCCGGAATCAACACCTTGCTCAACTCGAAAGAGAGCGACGCAGTTATGCATTGGCGCCGTTCCCAGCTCGTCGACGATGATCACGGCGTCAAATACGAACCCCGACAGTTCCCGAATTCCCATCCATCCCCTTTCACCCTCTCTTCTCGACGGCAAGGGGACGTGCACCAATGGCTCTCCAGGTGCCACGACAAAGACCAGGATGTGCCGGGCAATAGCGAGAACGAATACAGGTGCTTGCGTGATCTAGATGTGGTAGTTGGCCTGGTTCCTCTGTCTGGGGAGTGGTGAGACAGCCGCCGTGAGAACTTGAAGCTGCCACACATGCGTCCTCAAGATTGTGTTTTTCCGGCCGTGAGTCAGTGGAGAAGGGAAGAACTCAGAGAGGACCAAGGCGACCCCGCTGTTCCCAGCCTTGTGCCATCAAGTAAGCTGTCTTATTCGCATCCCATTTATCTACAAAGTTTGTTCTGTAAGTAACAGGGTTCATCGACATCCATTCGCGGAGCAACGTAATTGATATCCAAACTAGATCAGTCCAGTACTGAGAGCGACTCTCCACGGCGTGAGAGAAGGGAAAATAATTATCAAATGGCCTTTTTTGCCCTTATCAACTCGAAGATCGCCCGCCGCAAAAGCTTTCGCTCCCCCGGTTTCTGTCCATGTTGCGCGCTACGTTCATCGGCCTCGTGGCGACGGCTCTAGCTGCCGCGCTCGCTTTTCAGGTCCCGCTCGACGTTAGCACTGTCCAACATGGGCAAGGGGATCACTCAGTGGATATTGGCGAAGATTTCACCGGATGGAATCTCGACATGTTGCCTAACCCCAATGCCACGGACCATCTGGTGTTTGAAACTGTGCACTCGTTGCTTCTGCGGTGGCCCAACACACGCATGAGGAACGGTGAGCCCTCTGCCTCATTCCCTTCCTTTCCTTCACGGTACTTATTCGGCTCCAGGTCACACTGTCGTT
>JBBPKM010000614.1:0-13114 GCA_038089255.1 Austroboletus rostrupii | reverse complement strand
ATTAAATTAAAAATTCTTTAATCTATTTATTTCTAGATCTAACTGCATATATATGATTTTTACATAGCTATAGCCTTGAAGGCTATATGATTATCTGTTAAATACATATACAAGCCTCATGCTATTTTTGATGCAATATCTTAATAGCATGATCTGCTTCTTATAACTTATTATAACTTATTCTATTTATTAGAGTATAAATTGCTATTGAATAATAAGAACATTTATAGACAATACATGGATACTTTGCATATTTAGTTACATTGTATCTTAAATCACATATACATACATGTACATAATATTCTGGTATACAAAGGCTAGGCAAAAAGGTAGAATTCTCTAGTTTTAAAGTTCTAAAGTTCCTTTGAAGTCCCTGAGCTGTCTAAAATAGCCAATCCTTAGGCAGCAAGGCATAGGTGTTCAAAACTCCACCTATTCTTGGCAAGGGTTGCTATACTTCTCAAATCTAAAGTATTGATGACACATTAAAAAAGTGTGCTTTGACTTCTATATTCAGGCCTTAGCACTGGGAGTGTCTCAAACACTAGCTGGGCATAACAAGGTTTGTCTGTTTCTTTATTTCAAAAACCTTCTGTTCTCTTTTTGTTAATTCATTGCAACTGGCATTTGTGCTTGCCTTACATATAGATTGTCTTTTTTCTACCTGTTTACCATATATGTACGGTTTAAAATCGCCTATAACTATCATCAAATAGACCCATGTTTCCTCTCCTATGTCTCATTTGAACTCACCTACCTTGTTGAGTCCTTCTGTATTACTGTTAGTTGTCTCCATGAGTATTTCTCAGTGTAGTGATCACAAGTTCACACCGAAGTGCATTTCACACTGTCTCGGATGAATTTGGGGTCCTGCCCCCGCAGTCTCCGAGGCATGACTTTTCGAAACCGTGCTGTTTTAAGTCTAGTTCATACCAGCAGCTAGCCAGGAAGGAATCTACCACAACTGTCGTTAGTCGGTCATGTCACAAGATACGACAACACCGCCTCCTTTACTTCATTCAACCACTCCCGTACGACTTCCTCTTCAAATGATCCTTTATCATAATACAAGAGCATCTTCATCTCCCCACGCCAGGTAACTGCAGAGAGATACAAATCCCCACACTGCACGTGCACATGAAAACTCTCATGCTCTACCGAAATCGTTGGGGCCACGTTAGCCTCGGAGACAAGTTCTAAGGGAGATGGATCAACATAGCCAACCCTGGAAGGATGCGAAACAGGGGAATACGGCGAGAGCGCGTGAGTGGGGGGCAAGGGATATTCAAATGGGAACGTCAGGTCCATCTAGGAATACACCCAAATGTCAGTATTGGCGATGCAGAAAGGGATAGGGATAGGACGCACGTTGCCGAAACTAGACCCGGCGTGAGTCATGGGGCCAAAGACATTGGTGATTACCTGACCCTCCCTAGATTGTTGGGCTAAAAAATGCAAATACTCGGTATACTTCTCCGCGCTCACTTCGTCCAAGTCGGACCGCAATGGACGTTTGAGATACGCCACAGCTTGTTTTTTGACCAAACCCACCCGATGGAGGAAGCGGTCGAACGTAAGAAGGTCCGAAAACGGCGGCGGGCCATTTGATAAAGTTCGCTGCTCGCTGTCCTCTCGTCCTAGTGTCATGAACGGGAGCTGATATTGGAGTAGCGCGACGGACTGCACCACCTCGCCACCACCGCCCCTCTTAAACCACGCCTCATCTTGATATCGGCGCATATTTATCGGGCCATAGTTAACATACGGAACCCTTCTCCGCTGTGCCCACTCTTCTTCCGATATGTCGCCTCGGAGATACCATCGGTAGAGTACCCTAGTCATCGCCACTTGTGCGAGTACTGGGTAAGCGTTCCCGAACGTAATTTTATGCTGACGACATTTATCGATCACAGCCGAGCTTTGCGTTTGCGAAAGTGAAGTTTCAATAAGGCCGGTGCCCTTGACAGGGGGCTGCTCTGCGAAAGATGTGTGGCGATAAGGAAGGGTATGAGTTTTCACCGGGTTCTTGAATGGTCAAAATCCAACATTGTTCCCTACAGTATGAGACGGTACTCACCTGCTTCATTTTTTCTATGCTCAGTTGCACGATCACCGCCGCAGTTGCTGTGCGCCATCTTCGCCTTGCAAGATTGAGTGTGTGCGAAGGTGCAGGCTGTTGTTCAGTCATGGGTACTGCCATTGCTAACCTGTCCTCCAATGTCATCTGAGTCGGCTCAGGGTCTAGCCGGGCGAGTAGGTCCAACCAACACCGCACGATCGTTCTGCTTGCTATCTCGTCTGCCACGCAATGTGACATTATGATAAACACGTGAAGGATATCTTTTTCGGCTCTGCAGGTGTTTGCCTCGCGAAAGACGTTAAGCTGGACGAGCAACTCGCCAGATAGTGGGCGTGGGCCATCTCGTATCGCAGCCGCCCGTTGTTTTGCCTCTTGTGCATCAAGTACCTCTCCGAAGATGATCTCGCGAGGACGGAGACCGGATAGATTTGATTCATGTACAACGAAGTCTGTTCCGAGTGGATGACCTGCTCCAGGAATTTGCTGGAGCTGCAAAATAGCTCCTAAGAGTGGATGTCGCCTCTTTGTGGACATCCATGCTCGGATGATGTTGGCATTGGAAAATAGGTTCGCATCTCGAGAACCATTCAAGAGACGGATTTCGAGGTACCGTGAAATGTCGGTAGGTCCTGGCCAGGGAGCTGTGAATATACGTTCGTTTGCGCTCAGAGGCCTTTGGAAGGTGCGACCCCGTGTGGGATGGGTATCGACCAACGACCAGCCAGGCATCGATGGGGTGGATATAATGAGCGCCCGCCGTCCTGCTGCTGGTTTATATCGGGCAGGTAGTCATTACCAACAGGTTACAGTGGGTAAGCACCTGAACACCATGTCTGAGCGGCGATGGTGCCGTGATCTGGATCAAAAGGACAACCTAAGCGATGCCAGGCGTCGTGGAGATAGGGTCGGTTCAACTACAAGGCGGTCCCCGTAACACGGCCAACAGATGAACTATGAACTATGATTGACTGGTACATATTGTGGTCCTTTTTTTTCGCGCTATTAAACAAAAAAAAAAAAGAGTAACCGCAAGACTCGCCTGAAAGAGCTTATGCTTGTGAGTTGTCGCGTCTTATCGCGTTCCATCATGTCTCGGCATGTCAGTGTAACGACCAGACCGTCGCGCTTAGCCGTTCAGCCAAAAGGCGGAAGTACTAAATGATGTATGCCATTCAGTATCCCAGATGGTATATGTGGGACCTAGATAACCCAGAGTGGTCACAGTCTGAGATTCGACCAACCAACCACTGATTACATCACTGCGTGGCGACTCGTTGCCAACTGCCAGGTTACTTTGCCGGCTGTTAATTATCGTTGTCATGTTGCTGGTTGCGAGACAGGTTTCAATTCCACGGAGAATAATACTAATTTGTAACAAAGTCGGAGTGGCCAGGGACCTACTAGCTAAGGGACAGGTTGGAATTAGTTCTTCGCCCATCCATGCGTCGGCGCTTCAAATGTTCTTTGTCTTGCGGTGTTGCCACCACGTTCCCAGCATTCTCCCCATCCGTCAGACTCTTTCTTGTTGGTCAAGTGAACCGTTATGAATTCAGTATTTGTCGCATTTTTCGGCGATATGGAGCGTCAGTTATTAGTTAATCAGTTGGTTTCTCGAGCGGAACCTCTTGACAATGGGTTAAAGAGACGCGGCGATCGCGCTTTCCCATGAAGCTCTGCAACTTTGCCCACTGGACAACCTCATGCGAGCGGACTGTAACAGACCTTTCCGTTTATTTCTCGGTTCGGTACGAACTTTTCGGGGATATGGGGGCCATGGGAGAGGTGGTCAGCCTTCCTCGCTTCGTCCAACGGCACCCTCATTGCTATATGTCTTTGGGAAACCTTGTCCGTCTTCTTTCCGCTCGGTATGACCGGCTTGGTGCAATAGATGATCTAGATAAAGCAACTGCCGTGTGAGCGACACGCACTGGCGTGTTGTCCGCCGGGTCACTGCTAAAAATATGGTAACGTTTCCAATTTACACCCGGAAGCGATACGAGAAGCTTGGCGCTGTGGAGAACTTAGATGAGTGTATTTCTTGTGATCGAGACTCGCTGACCCTTTGTCCACGGGGTCTGAATGGCCTAGCTATTGGTGTGCAACTCTGCTATAACGGGCTTCGCGCAATAGACGAGACGATTGTGTTGAACTGGAAAAAATTCGGTCCTCGGACACCTTGCCGCCCTAGTTCCTTGATAACCTTTCAAATGATTTCCACATGTGGTACGAGAAGCTTGGGAAAATAGATCATCTAGATGAGGCAATATTTATATTCACCCAAGAAGCACTCAAGCGCTCAACCTTCAGCTTCAACAACTACTTCAGTGATTTGGCTAGTGACCACCTAACTATTTCGCAGAATAGTAGGACACCCTCTGCGCAAGCTTGTGAATATAGGTGGCTTGGACAAGGTAACTGCAATTGATGAGGAATCACTTCACCTTTGTGTATTAGGGCATCCTCATCGATCAGTCTTCGCGAAACCTCGCAATTCATGTTCGTAGTCACGTCACACGCTCACACCAGTCCTGCGATAAGAAAGCTTTGTTCGACTTGTACACCCAGCTTGTTGATGTCTCCTACACAGCGTCATCACAAGACCTAGCATTCCACGACAGTCCTCATACCAAACTTATCTCCGACTTCTCACTCGCCATTTGACGGCTTTGCCATCATTATCTCGTCATTTGGACATCGTCAAACAACTCACATCATTATTCGCACAAGACGCCTTCTCCGCTGCTTGCCGGAATCTGTCGCCTGCGAAAGTCGGCGAGCTCTTGGAACAGGGTCAGGGTGTCTTTCTGGGCTGGTTCGCTCGGCTCCGCTCTCCAGTGGACAATATTGCCGCATTTAGGCCAGACGGGAAGACGCTGGGAGACAAGTTCATGTAGTTGACATTAGATATCAGAGCCTGCACGCAAATCAACAAGACCATCTTTGTCAGTTGAATATGGAACCTCAGGGAGTCGTACTCATCGAACATTCGCAGACTCCCTGGCTTCTCCGACTTTCTCCTACCACCGCTCTTCATTCACCTCCGGAAAGCCTCCATCGACGGTCCTGTTGTGATTGTCCATGCGACCTAGTACGGCTGCGGCGCTCTCGTTGTTTTATTCGATCTGGAATCCGTTCATATTCCATTTCCAATCATAACTGAAGTGGTTCGGGCCATGATCACGGAGTTGTACACGAAGCAGATTAAGATTCAGGACGCGGGAAGAAGATTTTGCAGCTGTCACGCGGGAACTATGGGAAGAGGTCGTTTCTCTCCAATTGTCGATGTCCTTAAGATGAATCTTCCTGTCTATCTGATGGTGCCCCGCTAGCGAATTCTCTGCCATTCCTTTGCACGATGCATGCGTGTATAGGAAAGTCCAACCTAAGTTCTCTGGATTCTACATGTCCTCTCACGGTCGATACGTTTTCGGATGAGCCAGTATTGTGCAGGAACGTGAGTTCAAAATCGGGTTTCGTGGACAATACCTGGAGAAGCGAGAAGGATGCTGTGAATCCCGGTATACTTTTCCCGTCTGACTACGGAAAGACATACTCACATACCCTGTCATGATCCCATCAAACACGGCGAGCCTAACGATCTGGCTTGACGCCACACAGGCGCACGGTTCGAAAGGTGTCGATGATGAAGAAGCAAAATGAAGCCTGTAATCCATAAGTGGGCTGTTAAGGGATCCACGTACAGTCTGGTACGAGAATATTGTCAATTCCAGTTCGCTAATTTCCCTACGATGATTTATAGTATCGCTTGGTTCTCATCCCTCTTCTCCGCCCGTCCCGGCTTCTTTTATAGCTGTCGGTTTACTATGAGCGCCACTCGTTTAAGGCAGATCAGTGCTCGACTTCCGTACAATCTATCCTGCAGATAACGTGTTAGCATAACTTGCACGAAGAGCTGTGATAAAGAGAACAAATTCACGTTTTGGAAAAGACTGACGCTTAGACAGATCGTAAACGTTCTTCTGTTTCATCCTGCTCCACCTTCTCGTCATCCTCTGTTTTGCACGTAATATGGGCGTGAGAACCTGACGGGGCGAGCAACAGAGAAGGCGCAGAGCGAGAGGACGAAAAGTGGGCGAGATCAGGCAGTGAGGGTACCGGTACAAGTTATTCTTTTTTATTATTATTATACTGCAACATCCCTGTGATATATGACGTCGACTCAGTACACCGGCGGGGGAGTATGAGATTAGTCATCCGATTACTATATTCGGATTGTCTATTACAACACTCTGGATGCGCTGTAGTCCAAATAAGGCTATTCCGAAAATTATCTAATAAGGCAAGCCATAAACCAGCAGGTCAGCACGCGAGCAGCTTTGACAAAGCAAACTATGCACTGATCTCTCCAAGCCACGTCCACACATGACCAGGACTTATCAGCG
Organism: Austroboletus rostrupii; assembly: GCA_038089255.1. Classification (NCBI taxonomy): domain Eukaryota; kingdom Fungi; phylum Basidiomycota; class Agaricomycetes; order Boletales; family Boletaceae; genus Austroboletus; species Austroboletus rostrupii. The sequence goes on along the minus strand of JBBPKM010000614.1, from coordinate 6,631 downwards.
AAATTCCAAGATGACCATGAAGGAACTAGCTTATTTGAGTATTCGTCAGCGCCTCAGCTCTAGTCGTCATGTCGAAACGTGTGGCCCACGTTGGCTAGTCCTGGCCTTTGGCTGCCTCGCCAACATGAGGTTCAAGCTCACATGTCTTCTGATGTTCACGATCCATCCCGTTCTTCTTATATTTCCCGCGATAACACACTACCCGCCTTTAGGGTAAGCGGTGCCCGGGGCTCGTTGACACAAAGACCTAGAAACTAAGGGCTGAAATTCTTGGAATGACATAAATGTATTCAGGCCTGATCTGATCTGATGGCCGCAGTACTAGACCCTGTTCGCTTGAATATCGGACGCCATCATGGGCCGAGTATGAAGGCTTTTATGACGAACTTTGTCATTGACCTCATTGTCCCGTCTGTATGTGTTAAATTTTCTGGTTCAAGTTGTATGCTGTTCTTCTGTGTTTCATGTCTACAGAGAAGAGCCTCTGGGGTACCCCATGACCGGGGACCTTTTTGCTAATTTAAGAATCAACACTCTAGATCCCGTCCATTCCACTCAACATAGCCCTGAGGTTCTTCCCCCCCGAGTTCTTCGGCCCACACTTCCGCCGACGTCCAATACGCATACCGCTAGCGAGTATGGTTTTATCGAGCGTACATCGAGTTGCGACTACATGTCATTTGTAAAGATATGGAACACGTGGCTGGATCAGGCTATCGAACACACTTCAGACTAGATGTCGAAATTGTACACCGGAACGGACACATCTCTTGCGTCACTGGAATTCGGCTTGCGTGATCCGAGCCCCTTTTGTCTTTACGTTGCTTATACATATCGTAATCTCTACGGTGTTATGCGGCGCGGTGTGTCTTCTAATCCCACCGCGCATGCATAGATCTCGGGCGCCCAATGTGTTCCTGCGCAGCAGATGATGAGATCCAGTTGTGAGTTGGGCATCCGTTGACAGCACGAATGTGAGTAAATCCATAGAAACATACCATCTGGTCGGCAGCCTTCGAAACTAGCAGTCAAGTACCCCGTTGTGACCGTGGCCGGATAGAGCACAGGGGAATACGGAAAAGGGAATGTAGCACTGCGAAAGGGGAAAGGAATACAGAACGGAGAACGGAAGCAGAAGGGAACGGGTGCGGGTGCTACACCCGAAGCCATAATCGAACAAGTATCGAATTCATCTCCTTTCCACCTAGATATGGTACTCCGATTTGCCCTTGTAGATTATCTTTTTCCCCCTCTTCAACTCTGTGCATTTATCATGCTCTATTGTAAGTAAATAACTTTCCACGGGCTGTAATCTAGCAAAACTGAATAAATCGGACTTAGAAATACAAAATACTAATCTATGCAATTGAACAATCTGTAGCCCTCTGAATAAAATATTCCATTGTATTTGTATTTTTGTTGACATAGTCCCATCATCAAGTTCATTATAACCAATCTTCATGACGAAGAAGAGCTAAATGATGACTGAGAATGCACTACCACCATTATTCTTCTGCAAGATGGTTAGGTGATTCTGGTAGGTGACAGTTGCGATCAATCAGGACCAGTCAGACCCGCTAACTAAACTCGCAGGAGCTGAACTTGCACGGCAGGCTCATATCAAGACACTTGACCAAAACCGCCCATCGTATCCTTGTGGAAGGGGAATATTCGCAGTATTACGGGACGAAGCAGCACTTAACGTTCATTGTGTTCACAGGTTTGCGCCACCACTTTAGTCTGGGAATATGCACAGCAGCAGTAGCAGTCAAGTGGGTTGGTCCCTCTTTGTGTCAATGGTTGACCGAAACCTCTGAACCAGGAATTGGGAAGCACGGCCAGATAGCAAAAGTCTGTCCCAGACCTCTCCAGATAAAATTATTCGTAGGAGGATTTCAAATTCCTCTCGCTTCATCGGCATCGCGGCACACCGGCCATTTGGGGAATAACGTAACGATATTGTATTTGTTCCGTTGAATATTTATCACCCAGTTACGCATTCCAAAGGGGAGCAAACCCGATTCATTTAAGTATGTCAGTTCGCCAGTCGGTACGCCAAGCGTTTTCAAGGTTTATAAACGGCGACTCACTTCTGAGTCCGACAATCGTGACCTTTCGTGCACTCCGGCTTGCCGTGCCCCTCTGTCCTCCAGAGTCCACGCATCTTCTTTGGTCGACAGTTGCCCGTGGCAGTCTTACAACATGACCTCTGTCGTGGAAAGTATTAAAACGAACAACTACATATCTGGTTCGTTCGAAACTAGGCTTTCTCCTGGACGCACCGTTGTCGCTGATTACTAGTCCAAACTATTGCAGTCGCCAACATTACCGCTGTGGTGTATGATTACTGTGAGATACTTCCAAGTTCTCTGAGCTTCGTAATTTCTGGAATGAAGGTGACCGACCACCTCCATGCTACCCATAGTCATCATTTTCCCGAAAGAGGTGTGTCATTTCAGTGTTTCACTTGTTCCCTTTTGTTCATGTTATTCGAAGGTAGATTATATTTGGGTGAGACAACATGATTTGACCGCCTCAGGCTTCCTAATCGTCTTCTCGATGTCACAGAACAGACCTTGGACCTGGATCTCTACGGTATACGTTTTAGTGCGTATAATATTAGACGTCATCGGGTGTTGGTGCCAACTCTTTCGTAGGTTCGCTACCTTGGCCTCCTCTGGACAATGTAATTGTATGGTTGTTGTGGATGTAAATGTTAGAACTGACGACAATAAATTTCAGCCTTAACGGCCTCAGTATGTTCTCGATTAAATTGAAGTGGGATTAACTGATTAAACATGTGTACAGATGGCACCACGCTTCTTCCAGAGGTTCCAAAGAGAGTTAGTTTTTACCACTAGTTATGCTCATTGTCGACTAATAATAATTGTTTTCTTGGTTGTAGACGTTCGTGTTCAGTTTCTCATTTCAATCTATACTAATAATGTGTATAGTTGTAAGCACTTGGATGGCATCCTTTTGCAAGTTCGGGTGACATGGGTGTTCCAAAGGCGCCACACTATTCATCGCATACACCTGGGGATATGACGTGTTCCTCATTTTTGCTGATCGTGAGTGACCATACCGCTGTTTATTCTTCCTTCATCCATTTCCAATTAAAGTGATGATGATTCTGAGAGTGTACGCGATGTGGAGTCGATCTAAAACAGTTATTTATATCTTGCTCCTTATTTTTGTGCCGCGGGCTGTCATTCTACTTGTTTGGAATGGCATTTATAACAATCCGAACACCTACCTCGAAGGTCTGTCTGTCGATTTGAATCTCTTGTGTTACGTCACTGTCTCTTATCCTCTTACCAGCTACACCTGTTCAAGTCCTAGGATTCTTTTTATGCAATATCTCTTATACCAATCAACCAGATCATGTGTACCGACTTTGGCTCACTGCTAATGTCTTGCGGCTTCTTCTTGACACATCGCTTTTAGTTCTGGCTATCTTCCAGACTGTGAAGCAATCAATTTCCATGTACAAAGCTACAAAGCAGTGGCAGCCCAGTCGGTACATGCAAGTATTTGTTAAAGACGGCATAGTTTATTTCCTTGTGTGCGTCTTACTTTCCTCTCTCACGTTCTCTTGCAGTTGCTAATACATTTCCTAGGAGCATGCTTAACAATGTTGTTATCTGGGTCGGCAGCTATGCCCCCAGTGTGATGAACAGCGACTGGTTTCTCTTCCTTTACCTGTTCAGCTTCATAAGCATATGCGTAGCGATTCCTCGGTTTGTCATTAGCATCCGAGAATTGTACGACCGGGACAGCCGTGGTCGCTGGCTGGGGACCGACACTGGATTCGGCATGTCGCAAACCATGGTCAATGAACATTCCGACATTTCCAGGATTGGATTTGCGAATGCAGCAGTCGGCCAGAGTATCACTACGGAGACGTGCGTGGACGAGACAGAAGATATTCAACTTGAAGAGCGAGGAGGTCCAAGTTAGAAAACTGTTCTTGAGCACTGACGTTCGTGAGCACTGGCGGTGCGTTCCGGTTTCAATCATTACTGGCAAATTTTCATGTCAAGCCGTCAAAAGGGCGGCAATACGATGACTTGCACAGCCACTATCGAGGAATGATGGAACGTTGGCGTTGGCAATGCTATCGGAGCAGGAGACTACTGTGGTAGTCTTCCATGTCGTTTCATGCCACTTATTTCCTAGCATTGTAGATTAACAGCTAGCACCCAACAGGGGTCTATTATGCCTAGGTGCCGTTGACCATGTATTTGCTGTGTCTATATGATATCGACTCTGCAGCTTGATTCTTTCTACTTTGTTTGACTTATCGCAGTATCATGTGAACTCTAGTTTCGTCAATGGCATGAGGCAGAACTTGATAACATACTTTCAGATACGACAGAGCCCTCAAGTCGTTCTGTTTCCGGCGTCACGGAACACATGCAATACGATCTGATTACATCTTTGATCCCAGTCTCTCTTTCGTCTTTGAGAGGTCGCCAATCCTCAATACGCGTGATCTCAAATCTATGTCTTTTAGATGTAAGCTTCGTCGTTGGCCCTAGCATGCATAGTATTGTAAAATGGCGGTGGACTCTGCTCTGCGGATAAGATTGATCGGTGAGTCAGCTCGCTGTCACCCTGTCACCCATATTGGGTTTATTGGCTCATATATCATCGGCGTTACTCCCAGTGAGGATCTCCGCAGCGTTCCCGCTGACATGAGACATGAGGTAGTTGCAGATTAGTTGATAAAAGTGGGTTGGTGGTCCTGTGGCGTCACTAACACTAGAATAAGTATTACATAACGAATAGCCGCAAATAAATCACCAGATGAGGTATACCACTAGCAACATTGATAAATAATATGGCTGCCCAATGTCACAGAGGTCATACAGTTGTGGACAGATAAACACGACAAATTTGCTAGAGGGCTTAGAGAAATTTTTCATGCTAAATCACTATTATATTTGAACCCGGGGCATTGAACTATGTCGAAAAATACACATCTGATATTTTTCCAATGTATTTTTGGGGGTGGCCAAATTTTCGACCAATTTTATCACTACAAAACAAGCTACACATTTACGAGCACTGCTTTGATAGACATCATAGCATTTTGAGAGACCTGTCGATGTTGATTTTGCTTCCTCACAGCCCATTCTGCAGCCTTCCCAGTAAGCCCCTTGCAGTATGCACTCATAATCTGCCAGGAACAGTTAATGAACTGTCAAATCACATCTGTAGGGCAAGCATCAAGAAGTTCTTGTGCACTTCATTTTGCCTCATCAAATGTTCTCTTGGGGACCTCACAGTATCGGTATTTACACCAACCCCAATACTTAGGTTGAATATATGTCAGTATTTATTTAGAAAAATATAATTATTGCATACCATTTCAATTGGATTTAACTCATAGTGGAATTTTGGAAAAAAGATGCACTTATGCCCAGCTGTGTGAATAAGCATTTTGAGCATAGATGACTGATTAGTAAAGTCATCTTGCTTGCTTAGAAGACATGCCATGCAGCAGTTTTCACTCTCCCAAGGGCAAACAGGGCTGCATTTGGTTCATAGTCCATTAATATTGAATCCACACTCCTCAAGAACTTGTTGAAGGCCTTTGGGAGTGCCATCTGCAAGTGTCATTTTTTGCACCTTCCCACATTGTGCCACAAATGGATTAGTCTCTGGAATTACAGTATTATGTTATTTGTGTTGTTTTCCACCATTTGACCTGTTTATTTCAAATGCTTTTAGAGCATCAGGGGGTAAGGAAACATGAGCAGAAGATTGGTCAAAAATAAATAATGAGATGCAGCCAGGATGTTCATTTTCAAAGATTCATATTGCATATTTGATTTGTTTGAGCAATTGTTCAGTATCCCACCAAGAGTCACCATTAGCACTTGGATATATGATTTCTCAGGCTTCTTCAATGATTTTGCCATCTTTGCTGCAGTGTGCAAGTCGTCCATCTTTGGCATTAATAAATCCAGAGACATGTATAATCCTTTCACACCCCTTTTTTTGCAATATCTGCTGATCTGGTAACAAGCTAAATAAATTGTAAGCATATAATATAAACCATATATTAAATACAACAAAAACACTTACTATGCATGTCTCTTGAAGTTGTTTACATGAAAACAGCACTCATTATAAAAATTTGCAATAATTTTCTTTTTGCCATCTTTTAGTGTGGGCTCAACTTGTTGCAACTCAGGACCTTCAAAATGCACCATTCGAGACTTGAATGCTGCCATTTCAGGCAAAAAAACTTCTTGGCAATATTTTTTGACATCATCATGTTTATGTCCATCCATATAGACCCCTTTTTTCGAATAGGTTCATTGCCAACCAAGTTTTATAAGCCATCGACGTGCTGTGCATTCACAAAGTGGCTTTGACAGGTTGATATCAAGTGATGGAAGGATTACATTATTTAATATATGATGAAATTGCTTGGAAGACACTTGACCAACTTGTTGTGACATGAGCCAGTTGCGTGCTGCAAGCTGAACATGCTCATCTTTGAGAGGGCTGAGCACATTTGCATGACAACCACATTTTTCCAAAGGAAGTTGCTCAAAGACCTGGTAATGGCAAGCCAAAGCTCAACCCTTGCATGCAAAGTAAGCTCCTTTAAGACCTT